>JANJGN010000885.1:245000-247240 GCA_026770705.1 Isurus oxyrinchus | reverse complement strand
CGTGAATTTTTGCACTCTTTGTGTATGTGTGAACTTTGGCAGTGTTTGTTTGTGAACTTTGGCAGTGTTTTTGTGTGTGTGTGTGTGAACTTTGGCTGTGTAGGTGTGTGTGAAATTTCGCACTGTGTGTGTGTGTGTGTGTGTGAAATTTGGCTGTGTGTGTGTGTGTGTGAAATTTGGAAGTGTGTGTGTGTGTGAACTTTGGCTGTGTGTGTGTGTGTGTGTGTGAAACTTGGCAGTGTTTGTGTGTGTGTGTGAACTTTGGCATTGTTTGTGTGTGTGTGAACATTGGCAGTGTGTGTGCGTGAACTTTGGCTGTGTGTGTGTGTCTGAAGTTTGGCTGTGTGTATGTGTGTGTGTGAACTTTGGCTGCGTGTGTGTGCATGTGTGTGTGTGTGAACTTTGGCTGTGTGTGTGTGTGTGTGTGTGTGTGTGTGTGTGTGTGTGTGTGTGTGTGTGTGTGTGTGTGTGTGTGTGTGTGTGTGTGTGTGAACTTTGGCAGTGTTTGGGTGTGCGTGTGTGTGTGAGTGTGTGTGAACTTTGGCAGTGTTTGTGTGTGTGTGTGTGTGTGTGTGTGTGTGTGTGTGATCTTTGGCAGTGTTTGTGTCTGTGTGCATGTGTGAACCTTGGCAGTGTTTGTGTGTGTGTGTTTGTGAACTTTGGCAGGGTTTGTGCATGTGTGTGAACTTTGGCAGTGTTTGTGTGTGATTGTCTGTATGTGTGTGAACTTTGGCAGTGGTTGTGTGTGTG
Organism: Isurus oxyrinchus; assembly: GCA_026770705.1. Classification (NCBI taxonomy): domain Eukaryota; kingdom Metazoa; phylum Chordata; class Chondrichthyes; order Lamniformes; family Lamnidae; genus Isurus; species Isurus oxyrinchus. The sequence continues at coordinate 246,490 of JANJGN010000885.1, read as the reverse complement.
TGTGAACTTTGGCAGTGTTTGTGTGTGTGTGTGTGAACTTTGGCAGTGTTTTTTGTGTGTGTGTGCGTGAACATTTGCTGTGTGTGTGTGTGTGTGTGTGTGTGAACTTTGGCTATGTGTATGTGTGTGTGTGAACTATGACTGTGTGTGTGTGTGTGAACTATGACTGTGTGTGTGTGTGTGATCTTTGGCTGTGTGTGTGTGTGTGTGTGTGTGTGGTGTAGGTACACCCACAGCGCTGTTAGGGAGGGAGTTCCAGGATTTTGTCCATGTGGTGTAGGTACACCCACAGTGCTGTTAGGGAGGGAGTTCCAGGATTTTGTCCCTGTGGTGTAGGTACACCCACAGCGCTGTTAGGGAGGGAGTTCCAGGATTTTGTCCGTGTGGTGTAGGTACACCCACAGTGCTGTTAGGGAGGGAGTTCCAGGATTTTGTCCCTGTGGTGTAGGTACACCCACAGCGCTGTTAGGGAGGGAGTTCCAGGATTTTGTCCCTGTGGTGTAGGTACACCCACAGTGCTGTTAGGGAGGGAGTTCCAGGATTTTGTCCCTGTGGTGTAGGTACACCCACAGTGCTGTTAGGGAGGGAGTTCCAGGATTTTGTCCCTGTGGTGTAGGTACACCCACAGTGCTGTTAGGGAGGGAGTTCCAGGATTTTGTCCCTGTGGTGTAGGTACACCCACAGCGCTGTTAGGGAGGGAGTTCCAGGATTTTGTCCGTGTGGTGTAGGTACACCCACAGCGCTGTTAGGGAGGGAGTTCCAGGATTTTGTCCATGTGGTGTAGGTACACCCACAGTGCTGTTAGGGAGGGAGTTCCAGGATTTTGTCCCTGTGGTGTAGGTACACCCACAGCGCTGTTAGGGAGGGAGTTCCAGGATTTTGTCCGTGTGGTGTAGGTACACCCACAGCGCTGTTAGGGAGGGAGTTCCAGGATTTTGTCCGTGTGGTGTAGGTACACCCACAGTGCTGTTAGGGAGGGAGTTCCAGGATTTTGTCCCTGTGGTGTAGGTACACCCACAGCGCTGTTAGAGAGGGAGTTCCAGGATTTTGTCCGTGTGGTGTAGGTACACCCACAGCGCTGTTAGGGAGGGAGTTCCAGGATTTTGTCCGTGTGGTGTAGGTACACCCACAGCGCTGTTAGGGAGGGAGTTCCAGGATTTTGTCCGTGTGGTGTAGGTACACCCACAGCGCTGTTAGGGAGGGAGTTCCAGGATTTTGTCCGTGTGGTGTAGGTACACCCACAGTGCTGTTAAGGAGGGTGTTCCAGGATTTTGTCCCTGTGGTGTAGGTACACCCACAGTGCTGTTAAGGAGGGTGTTCCAGGATTTTGTCCCTGTGGTGTAGGTACACCCACAGTGCTGTTAAGGAGGGTGTTCCAGGATTTTGTCCCTGTGGTGTAGGTACACCCACAGCGCTGTTAGGGAGGGAGTTCCAGGATTTTGTCCCTGTGGTGTAGGTACACCCACAGCGCTGTTAGGGAGGGAGTTCCA
>JANJGN010000885.1:0-240000 GCA_026770705.1 Isurus oxyrinchus | reverse complement strand
CCTCGGACTATCCCTCTCTCCACCTCTTCATCCCTGTCTCCCTCTATCTCTCCCTCTTCATCTTTCGCTCTCTCTCTCTCTCTCTCTCTCTCTCTCTACCTCCCCTCTCGCTCTGGCGGAGATTTTGAAAGAGGAAGTGGTTTTCTCGAGTGTTTAGGAGACTTCCTGCCGATGGAGCGTTGTGGGGTGGGGTTGGAAGGTTGGATGAGTGGAGGGGGCCTAGCGGGTGAAAGAAACTGAAGGGACCCGCCAGCCCCGCGGCATCGCAAGCCCGTCGAGAGGCTGCACATTGGCGTCTCCCCCCTCCCTCCCTCTCTCTCTCTCTCTCTCTCTCACTCCGATACGTCACACGCCACCCTCCCTCCCTCCCTCTCTCTCTGTCTCTCTCTCTCTCACTTCCTGTCAAAGCAGAAACTGACCTCGGGTAAAAGGGAGCCGGTACCTGGATCCACAGGCCTAGACTTGCCTCATCTCAGCCAGTTGGTGCCCCAACTCGTGCCCATCACCCCCTCCCCTCACCCCCCCGAACCCCAGTTGACCATTTTTGCGAAAGGAGGGGTGGGGGTGGGGGTGGGGGTGTGACTGGAGACACGGTTGGCACTGGACGAGCGAGGCAGAGGGGAGAGGAAATGAGGCTGCGATAGGAAGGAGGGAGAGAGAGAGAGAGAGAGACCGCACACGCTGAAGGCAACTCAAGGGCGTTCTTTTGGCGAGCGGCTGGCTGAAGGGGACACAGAGCGGCCTACGGGAGGCTCCAGCTCGATGTGGGCAGGGGGGCAGGAGCCAACGTAGGCCGCAGGCCCCAGAGACACCGGCCTGGATGAGGAAACGGCTCCGAGGGGGACCGGGAGTCGAGCAGTGATTGGACGGCTGCCTGGATCGCGGCAAGAGAATGAAACGGCAGAAAGGGAAAAGGAAAGGGAACACCAAGGAGCGAGTGTTCGGCTGTGACCTCATCACACACCTCGAAGCGTCAGGCCAGGAAGGTAAGATCAGGGGACCACCCCCCCCCAAAACCCCTCAGATTGAAGGGATATCTCCCTGAGAGAGAGAGGGACAGAGAGACACCAGTCAATGTACAGATATCTCCCTGAGAGAGAGGGACAGAGAGACACCAGTCAATGTACAGATATCTCCCTGAGAGAGAGAGACTGAGAGACACCAGTCAATGTACAGATCTCTCCCTGAGTGAGAGGGACTGAGAGACACCAGTCAGCGTACAGATATCTCCCTGAGAGAGAGGGACTGAGAGACACCAGTCAGTGTACAGATATCTCCCTGAGAGAGAGAGACTGAGAGACACCAGTCAGTGTACAGATATCTCCCTGAGAGAGAGGGACTGAGAGACACCAGTCAGTGTACAGATATCTCCCTGAGAGAGAGGGGACTGAGAGACACCAGTCAGTGTACAGATATCTCCCTGAGAGAGAGAGACTGAGAGACACCAGTCAGTGTACAGATATCTCCCTGAGAGAGAGGGACTGAGAGACACCAGTCAGTGTACAGATATCTCCCTGAGAGAGAGGGACTGAGAGACACCAGTCAGTGTACAGATATCTCCCTGAGAGAGAGGGACTGAGAGACACCAGTCAGTGTACAGATATCTCCCTGTGAGAGAGGGACTGAGAGACACCAGTCAGTGTACAGATATCTCCCTGAGAGAGAGAGACTGAGAGACACCATTCAGTGTACAGATATCTCCCTGAGAGAGAGGGACTGAGAGACACCAGTCAGTGTACAGATATCTCCCTGAGAGAGAGAGACTGAGAGACAATAGTCAGTGTACAGATATCTCCCTGAGAGAGAGGGACTGAGAGACACCAGTCAGTGTACAGATATCTCCCTGAGAGAGAGGGGACTGAGAGACACCAGTCAGTGTACAGATATCTCCCTGAGAGAGAGGGACTGAGAGACACCGGTCAGTGTACAGATATCTCCCTGAGAGAGAGGGGACTGAGAGACACCAGTCAGTGTACAGATATCTCCCTGAGAGAGAGGGGACTGAAAGACACCAGTCAGTGTACAGATATCTCCCAGAGAGAGAGGGACTGAGAGACACCAGTCAGTGTACAGATATCTCCCTGAGAGAGAGAGAATGAGAGACACCAGTTAGTGTACAGATATCTCCCTGAGGGAGAGGGACTGAGAGACACCAGTCAATGTACAGATATCTCCGTGAGAGGGACTGAGAGACACCCGTCAATGTACAGATATCTCCCTGAGAGAGAGGGACTGAGAGACACCAGTCAGTGTACAGATATCTCCCTGAGAGAGAGGGACTGAGAGACACCAGTCAGTGTACAGATATCTCCCTGAGAGAGAGGGGACTGAGAGACACCAGTCAGTGTACAGATATCTCCCTGAGAGAGAGGGACTGAGAGACACCAGTCAGTGTACAGATATCTCCCTGAGAGAGAGGGACTGAGAGACACCAGTCAGTGTACAGATATCTCCCTGAGAGGGAGGGACTGAGAGACACCAGTCAGTGTACAGATATCTCCCTGAGAGAGAGGGACTGAGAGACACCAGTCAGTGTACAGATATCTCCCTGAGAGAGAGGGACTGAGAGACACCAGTCAGTGTACAGATATCTCCCTGAGAGAGAGAGACTGAGAGACACCAGTCAGTGTACAGATATCTCCCTGAGAGAGAGAGACTGAGAGAAACCAGTCAGTGTACAGATATCTCCCTGAGAGAGAGGGACTGAGAGACACCAGTCAATGTACAGATATCTCCCTGAGAGGGAGGGACTGAGAGACACCAGTCAGTGTACAGATATCTCGCTGAGAGAGAGGGACTGAGAGACACCAGTCAATGTACAGATATCTCCCTGAGAGAGAGGGACTGAGACACATCAGTTAGTGTACAGATATCTCCCTGAGAGAGAGAGAATGAGAGACACCAGTTAGTGTACAGATATCTCCCTGAGGGAGAGGGACTGAGAGACACCAGTCAGTGTACAGATATCTCCCTGAGAGAGAGGGACTGAGAGACACCCGTCAATGTACAGATATCTCCCTGAGAGAGAGGGACTGAGAGACACCAGTCAGTGTACAGATATCTCCCTGAGAGAGAGAGGGACTGAGAGACACCAGTCAGTGTACAGATATCTCCCTGAGAGAGAGGGACTGAGAGACACCAGTCAGAGTACAGATATCTCCCTGAGAGAGAGAGAGGGACTGAGAGACACCAGTCAGTGTACAGATATCTCCCTGTAAGAGAGGGACTGAGAGACACCAGTCAGTGTACAGATATCTCCCTGAGAGGGAGGGACTGAGAGACACCAGTCAGTGTACAGATATCTCCCTGAGAGAGAGAGAATGAGAGACACCAGTCAATGTACAGATATCTCCCTGAGAGAGAGGTGACAGAGAGACACCAGTCAGTGGAGAGATATCTCCCTGAGAGAGAGGGACTGAGAGACACCATTCAGTACACAGATATCTCCCTGAGAGAGGGGACTGAGAGACACCAGTCAGTGTACAGATATCTCCCTGAGAGAGAGGGAATGAGAGACATCAGTCAGTGTACAGATATCTCCCTGAGAGAGAGGGACTGAGAGACACCAGTCAGTGTACAGATATCTCGCTGAGAGAGAGGGACTGAGAGACACCAGTCAGTGTACAGATATCTCCCTGAGAGAGAGGGACTGAGAGACCCCAGTCAGTGTACAGATATCTCCCTGAGAGAGAGGGACTGAGAGACAACAGTCAGTGTACAGATATCTCCCTGAGAGAGAGGGACTGAGAGACACCAGTCAGTGTACAGATATCTCCCTGAGAGAGGGGACTGAGAGACACCAGTCAGTGTGCAGATATCTCCCTGAGAGAGAGGGACTGAGAGACACCAGTCAGTGTACAGATATCTCCCTGAGCGAGAGGGACTGAGAGATACCAGTCAGTGTACAGATATCTCCCTGAGAGAGAGGGACTGAGAGACACCAGCCAGTGTACAGATATCTCACGGAGAGAGGGGACTGAGAGAAACAAGTCAGTGCACAGATATCTCCCTGAGAGAGAGGGACTGAGAGACACCAGTCAGTGAACAGATATCTCCCTGAGAGAGCGGGACTGAGAGACACCAGTCCGTGTACAGATATCTCCCTGAGAGAGAGGGACTGAGAGACACCAGTCAGTGTACAGATATCTCCCGGAGAGAGGGGACTGAGAGACACAAGTCAGTGTTCAGATATCTCACTGAGAGATAGGGACTGAGCGACACCAGTCAGTGTACAGATATCTCCCTGAGAGAGAGGGAGTGAGAGACACCAGTCAGTGGACAGATATCTCCCTGAGAGAGAGGGACGGAGAGACACCAGTCAGTGTACAGATATCTCCCTGAGCGACAGGGACTGAGAGACACCAGTCAGTGTACAGATATCTCCCTGAGAGAGAGGGACTGAGAGACACCAGTCAGTGTGCAGATATCTCCCTGAGAGAGAGGGACAGAGAGACACCAGGCAGTGTACAGATATCTCCCTGAGAGAGAGGGACTGAGAGACACCAGTCAGTGTACAGATATCTCCCTGAGAGAGAGGGACTGAGAGACAGCAGTCAATGTACAGATATCTCCCTGAGAGAGAGGGACTGAGAGACACAAGTCAGTGTACGGATTTCTCCCTGAGAGAGAGGGACTGAGAGACCCCAGTCAGTGTACAGATATTTCCTTGTGAGAGAGGGACTGAGAGACACCAGTCAGTGTACAGATATCTCCCTGAGAGAGAGGGACTGAGAGACACCAGTCAGTGTACAGATATCTCCCTGAGAGAGAGGGACTGAGAGACAACAGTCAGTGTACAGATATCTCCCTGAGAGAGAGGGACTGAGAGACACCAGTCAGTGTACAGATAACTCCTTGAGAGAGAGGGACTGAGAGACACCAGTCAATGTACAGATATCTCCCTGAGAGAGAGGGACTGAGAGACTCCAGTCAGTGTACTGATATCTCCCTGAGAGAGAGCGACTGAGAGACACCAGTCAGTGTACACATATCTCCCGGAGAGAGGGGACTGAGAGACACAAGTCAGTGTACAGATATCTCACTGAGAGAGAGGGACTGAGCGACACCAGTCAGTGTACAGATATCTCCCTGAGAGAGAGGGAGTGAGGGACAGCAGTCAGTGTACAGATATCTCCCTGAGAGAGAGAGACTGAGAGACACCAGTTAGTGTACAGATATCTCCCTGAGAGAGAGGGACTGAGAAACACCAGTCAGTGTACAGATCTCACCCTGAGAGAGAGGGACTGAGAGACTCCAGTCAGTGTACAGATATCTCCCTGAGAGAGAGGGAGTGAGAGACACCAGTCAATGTACAGATATCTCCCTGAGAGGGAGGGACAGGGAGACAGCAGTCAGTGTACAGATATCTCCCTGAGAGAGAGGGAATGAGAGACACCAGTTAGTGTACAGATATCGCCCTGAGAGTGAGGTTCTGAGAGACACCAGTCAGTGTATAGATATCTCCCTTAGAGAGAGGGTCAGAGAAACACCAGTCAGTGTACAGATATCTCCCTGAGAGGGAAGGACTGAGAGACACCAGTCAGTGTACAGATATCTCCCTGAGAGAGAGGGACTGAGAGACAACAGTCAGTGTACAGATATCTACCTGAGAGAGAGGGACTGAGAGACACCAGTCAGTGTACAGATTTCTCCCTGAGAGAGACGGACTGAGAGACACCAGTCAATGTACAGATATCGCCCTTAGAGAGAGGGACTGAGAGACACCAGTCAGTGTACAGATATCTCCCTGAGAGAGAGAGAATGAGAGACACCAGTCAGTGTGCAGATATCTCCCTGAGAGAGAGGGACTGAGAAACACCAGTCAGTGTACAGATATCTCCCTGAGAGAGAGGGACTGAGAGACACCAGTCAGTGTACAGATATCTCCCTGAGAGAGAGGGACTGAGAGACACCAGTCAGTGTAAAGATATCTCCCTGAGAGAGAGAGACTGAGAGACACAAGTTAGTGTACAGATATCTCCGTGAGAGAGAGGGACTGAGAGACAACAGTCAGTGTACAGATATCTCCCTGAGAGAGGAGACTGAGAGACACCAGTCAGTGTACAGATATCTCCCTGAGAGAGAGGGACTGAGAGACACCAGTCAGTGTACAGATATCTCCCTGAGAGGGAGGGACTGAGAGACACCAGTCAGTGTACAGATATCTCCCTGAGAGAGAGAGAATGAGAGACACCAGTCAATGTACAGATATCTCCCTGAGAGAGAGGTGACAGAGAGACACCAGTCAGTGGAGAGATATCTCCCTGAGAGAGAGAGAGACTGAGAGACACCAGTCAGTGTACTGATATCTCCCTGGGAGAGAGAGGGATTGAGAGACACCAGTCAGTGTACAGATATCTCCCTGAGAGAGAGGGAATGAGAGACATCAGTCAGTGTACAGATATCTCCCTGAGAGAGAGGGACTGAGAGACACCAGTCAGTGTACAGATATCTCGCTGAGAGAGAGGGACTGAGAGACACCAGTCAATGTACAGATATCTCCCTGAAAGAGAGGGACTGAGAGACACCAGTCAGTGTACAGATATCTCCCTGAGAGAGAGGGACTGAGAGACACCAGTCAGTGTACAGATATCTCCCTGAGAGAGAGGGACTGAGACACCAGTCAGTGCACAGATATCTCCCTGAGAGGGACTGAGAGACACCAGTCAGTGTACAGATATCTCACCATGAGAGAGAGGGGCTGAGAGACACCAGTCAGTGTACAGATATCTCCCTGAGAGAGAGGGACTGAGAGACACCAGTCAATGTACAGATATCTCCCTGAGCGAGAGGGACTGAGAGACACCAGTCAGTGTACAGATATCTCCCTGAGAGAGAGGGACTGAGAGACACCAGTCAGTGTACAGATATCTCCCTGAGAGAGAGGGACTGAGACACCAGTCAGTGTACAGATATCTCCCTGAGAGAGAGGGAGTGAGAGACACCAGTCAGTGTACAGATATCTCCCTGAGAGGGACTGAGAGACACCAGTCAGTGTACAGATATCTCACCATGAGAGAGAGGGGCTGAGAGACACCAGTCAGTGTACAGATATCTCCCTGAGAGAGAGGGACTGAGAGACACCAGTCAATGTACAGATATCTCCCTGAGAGAGAGAGGGACTGAGAGACACCAGTCAGTGTACAGATATCTCCCTGAGAGAGAGGGACTGAGAGACACCAGTCAGCGTACAGATATCTCCCTGAGAGAGAGGGACTGAGACACCAGTCAGTGTACAGATATCTCCCTGAGAGCGAGGGACTGAGAGACACCAGTCAGTGTACAGATATCTCCCTGAGAGAGAGGGACTGAGAGACACCAGTCAGTGTACAGATATCTCGTTGAGAGAGAGGGACTGAGAGACACCGGTCAGTGTACAGATATCTCCCTGAGAGAGAGGGGACTGAGAGACACCAGTCAGTGTACAGATATCTCCCTGAGAGAGAGAGGGACTGAGAGACACCAGTCAGTGTACAGTTATCTCCCTGAGAGAGAGAGGGACTGAGAGACACCAGTCAGTGTACAGATATCTCCCTGAGAGAGTGGGACTGAGAGACACCAGTCAGTGTACAGATATCTCCCTGAGAGAGAGGGACTGAGAGACACCAGTCACTGTACAGATATCTCCCTGAGAGAGAGAGAGGGACTGAGAGACACCAGTCAGTGTACAGATATCTCACTGAGAGAGAGGGACTGAGAGACACCAGTCACTGTACAGATATCTCCCTGAGAGAGAGAGAGGGACTGAGAGACACCAGTCAGTGTACAGATATCTCCCTGAGAGAGAGGGACTGAGAGACACCATTCAGTATAAAGATATCTCCCTGAGAGAGAGGGACTGAGAGACACCAGTCAGTGTACAGATATCTCCCTGAGAGAGAGAGACTGAGAGACACCATTCAGTATACAGATATCTCCCTGAGAGAGAGGGACTGAGAGACACCAGTCAGTGTACAGATATCTCCCTGAGAGAGAGGGACTGAGAGACACCAGTCACTGTACAGATATCTCCCTGAGAGAGAGAGAGGGACTGAGAGACACCAGTCAGTGTACAGATATCTCCCTGAGAGAGAGGGACTGAGAGACACCAGTCACTGTACAGATATCTCCCTGAGAGAGAGAGAGGGACTGAGAGACACCAGTCAGTGTACAGATATCTCCCTGAGAGAGAGGGACTGAGAGACACCATTCAGTATACAGATATCTCCCTGAGAGAGAGGGACTGAGAGACACCAGTCAGTGTACAGATATCTCCCTGAGAGAGAGAGACTGAGAGACACCATTCAGTATACAGATATCTCCCTGAGAGAGAGGGACTGAGAGACAACAGTCAGTGTACAGATATCTCCCTCAGTGAGAGGGTCTGAGAGACACCAGTCAGTGTACAGATATATCCCTGAGAGAGAGGGACTGAGAGACACCAGTCAGAGTACAGATATCTCCCTGAGAGAGAGAGACTGAGAGACACCAGTCAGTGTACAGATATCTCCCTGAGAGAGAGAGACTGAGAGACACCAGTCAGTGTACAGATATCTCCCTGAGAGAGAGGGACTGAGAGACACCAGTCAGTGTACAGATATCTCCCTGAGAGAGAGGGACTGAGAGACACCATTCAGTGTACAGATATCTCCCTGAGAGAGAGGGACTGAGAGACACCAGTCAGTGTACAGATATCTCCCTGAGAGAGAGAGACTGAGAGACACCATTCAGTATACAGATATCTCCCTGAGAGAGAGGGATTGAGAGACAACAGTCAGTGTACAGATATCTCCCTCAGTGAGAGGGACTGAGAGACACCAGTCAGTGTACAGATATCTCCCTGAGATAGAGGGACTGAGAGACAACAGTCAGTGTACAGATATCTCCCTGAGAGAGAGGGGACTGAGAGACACCAGTCAGTGTACAGATATCTCCCTGAGAGAGAGGGACTGAGAGACACCAGTCAGTGTACAGATATCTCCCTGAGAGAGTGGGACAGAGAGACACCAATCAATGTACAGATATCTCCCTGAGAGAGAGGGACTGAGAGACACCAGTCAGTGTACAGATATCTCCCTGAGAGAGAGGGACTGAGAGACACCCGTAATGTACAGATATCTCCCTGAGAGAGAGGCACTGAGAGACACAATTCAGTTTACAGATATCTCCCTGAGAGAGAGGGACTGAGAGACTCCAGACAGTGTACAGAATCTCCCTGAGAGAGAGGGACTGAGAGACACCAGTCAGTGTACAGATATCTCCCTGAGAGAGAGAGGGGACTGAGAGACACCAGTCAGTGTACAGATATCTCCCTGAGAGAGAGGGACTGAGAGACACCAGTCAATGTACAGATATCTCCCTGAGATAGAGGGACTGAGAGACACCAGTCAGTGTACAGATATCTTCCGGAGAGAGAGGGTCTGAGAGACACCAGTCAGTGTACAGATATCTCCCTGAGAGAGAGGGACTGAGATACACCAGTCAGTGTACAGATATCTCCCTGAGAGAGAGAGACTGAGACACCAGTCAGTGTACAGATATCTCCCTGAGAGAGAGGGAATGAGAGACACCAGTCAGTGTACAGATATCTCCCAGAGAGAGTGGGACTGAGAGACACCAGTCAATGTGCAGTTATCTCCCTGAGAGAGAGGGACTGAGATACTCCAGTCAGTGTACAGATATCTCCCTGAGAGAGAGGGAATGAGAGAGACCAGTCAGTGTACAGATATCTCCCTGAGAGAGAGGCCCTGAGAGACACCAGTCAGTGTACAGATATCTCCCTGAGAGAGAGGGAATGAGAGAGACCAGTCAGTGTACAGATATCTCCCTGAGAGAGAGAGAGGGACTGAGAGACACCAGTCAGTGTACAGATATCTCCCTGAGAGAGAGGGACTGAGAGACACCAGTCAGTGTACAGATATCTCCCTGAGAGAGAGAGAGGGACTGAGAGACACCAGTCAGTGTACAGATATCTCCCTGAGAGAGAGGGACTGAGAGACACCAGTCAGTGTACAGATATCTCCCTGAGAGAGAGGGAATGAGAGACACCAGTGAGTGTACAGATATCTCCCAGAGAGAGAGGGTCTGAGAGACACCAGTCAGTGTACAGATATCTCCCTGAGAGAGAGAGAATGAGAGACACCAGTCAGTGTAAAGATATCTCCCTGAGAGAGAGGGACTGAGAGAAACGAGTCAGTGTACAGATTTCTCCCTGAGAGACAGGGTCTGAGAGACACCAGTCAGTGTACAGATATCTCCCGGAGAGAGAGGGACTGAGAGACACCAGTCACTGTACAGATATCTCCCTGAGAGAGAGGGACTGAGAGACAGCAGTCAGTGGACAGATATCTCCCTGAGAGAGAGGGACTGAGACACCAGTCAGTGTACAGATATCTCCCTGAGAGAGAGGGACTGAGAGACACCAGTCAGTGTACAGCTATGTCCCTGAGAGAGAGGGGACTGAGAGACACCAGTCTGTGTACAGATATCTCTCTGAGAGAGAGAGGGACTAAGAGACACCAGTCAATGTACAGATATCTCCCTGAGAGGGAGGGACTGAGAGACACCAGTCAGTGTACAGATATCTCCCTGAGAGACAGGGACTGAGAGACACCAGTCAGTGTACAGATATCTCCCTGAGAGAGAGGGATTGAGAGACACCAGTCAGTGTACAGATATCTCCCTGAGACAGAGAGACTGAGAGACACCAGTCAGTGTACAGATATCTCCCTGAGTGGGAGGGACAGGGAGACACCAGTCAGTGTACAGATATCTCCCTGAGAGAGAGGTCCCTGAGACACATCAGTTAGTGTACAGATATCTACCTGAGAGAGAGAGAATGAGAGACACCAGTTAGTGTACAGATATCTCCCTGATGGAGAGGGACTGAGAGACACCAGTCAGTGTACAGATATCTCCCTGAGAGAGAGGGGACGGAGAGGGACCAGTCAGTGTACAGATATCTCCCTGAGAGAGAGGGGACTGAGAGACACCAGTCAGTGTACAGATGTCTCTCTGAGAGAAATGGACTGAGAGACACCAGTCAGTGTACAGATAACTCCTGAGAGAGAGGGACTGAGAGACATCATTCAGTACACAGATATCTCCCTGAGAGAGAGGGACTGAGAGACACCAGTCAGTGTACAGATATCTCCCTGGGAGAGAGAGGGATTGAGAGACACCAGTCAGTGTACAAATATCTCCTGACAGAGAGGGACTGAGAGACACCAGTCAGTGTACAGTTAACTCCTGAGAGAGAGGGACTGAGAGGCACCAGTCCGAGTACAGATATCTCCCTGAGAGAGAGGGACTGAGAGACACCAGTCAGTGTACAGATATCTCCCTGAGAGAGAGGGACTGAGAGACACCAGTCAATGTACAGATATCTCCCTGAGAGAGGGGGACTGAGAGACACCAGTCAGTGTACAGATATCTCCCTGAGAGAGAGGGACTGAGAGACACCAGTCAATGTACAGGTATCTCCCTGAGAGAGGGGGAGTGAGAGACACCAGTCATTGTACAGATATCTCCCTGAGAGGGAGGGACTGAGAGACAAAAGTCAGTGTACAGATATCTCTCTGAGAGAGTGGGACATAGAGACAACAGTCAATGTACAGATATCTCCGTGAGAGGGACTGAGAGACACCCGTCAATGTACAGATATCTCCCTGAAAGAGAGGGACTGAGAGACACCAGTCAGTGTATAGATATCTCCCTGAGAGAGAGAGGGACTGAGAGACACCAGTCAGTGTACAGATATCTCCCTGAAAGAGAGGGACTGAGAGACACCAGTCAGTGTATAGATATCTCCCTGAGAGAGAGAGGGACTGAGAGACACCAGTCAGTGTACAGATATCTCCCTGAGAGAGGGGACTGAGAGACACCAGTCAGTGTACAGATATCTCCCTGAGAGAGAGGGACTGAGAGACACCAGTCAGTGTACAGATATCTCCCTGAGAGAGAGGGACTGAGAGATACCAGTCAGTGTACAGATATCTCCCTGAGAGAGAGGGACTGAGAGACAACAGTCAGTGTACAGATATCTCACCATGAGAGAGAGGGACTGAGAGACACCAGTCAGTGTACAGATATCTCCCTGAGAGAGAGAGAGACTGAGAGACACCAGTCAGTGTACAGATATCTCCCTGAGCGAGAGGGACTGAGAGACACCAGGCAGTGTACAGATATCTCCATGAGAGAGAGAGAGACTGAGAGACAGCAGTCAGTGTACAGATATCTCCCTGAGAGAGAGGGACTGAGAGACACCAGTCAGTGTACAGATATCTCCCTGAGAGAGAGGGACTGAGAGTCACCATTCAGTATACAAATATCTCCCTGAGAGAGAGGGACTGAGAGACACCAGTCGGTGTACAGATATCTCCCTGAGAGAGAGGGACTGAGAGACACCATTCAGTATACAAATATCTCCCTGAGAGAGAGGGACTAAGAGACACCATTCAGTGTACAGATATCTCCCTGAGAGGGAGGGACTGAGAGACACCAGTCAGTGTACAGAGATCTCCCTGAGAGAGAGGACTGAGAGACACCAGTCAGTGTACAGATATCTCCCTGAGAGGGAGGGACAGGAGACAGCAGTCAGTGCATAGATATCTCCCTGAGAGAGAGAGAATGAGAGACTCCAGTTAGTGTACAGATATCTCCCTGAGAGAGAGGGTCTGAGAGACACCATTCTGTGTACCGATGTCTCCTTGAGAGAGAGGGACTGAGAGACACCAGTCAGTGTACAGATATCTCCCTGAGAGAGAGGGACTGAGAGAAACCATTCAGTGTACAGATATCTCCCTGAGAGAGAGAGACTGAGAGACACCAGTCGATGTACAGATATCTCCCTGAGATGGAGGGACAGGGAGACACAAGTCAATGTACAGATATCTCCCTGAGAGAGAGAGACTGAGAGACACCAGTCAATGTACAGATATCTCCCTGAGAGAGAGGACTGAGAGATACTAGTCAGTGTACAGATATCTCCCTGAGAGAGAGGGACTGAGACACCAGTCAGTGTACAGATATCTCCCTGAGAGAGAGGACTGAGAGACACCAGTCTATGTACAGATATCTCCCTGAGAGGGAGGGACTGAGAGACACCAGTCAGTGTACAGAGATCTCCCTGAGAGAGAGGACTGAGAGACACCAGTCAGTGTACAGATATCTCCCTGAGAGAGAGGGACTGAGAGACACCAGTCAGTGTACAGATAACACCCTGAGAGAGAGGGACTGAGAGACACCAGTCAGTGTACAGATATCTCCCTGAGAGAGAGGGACTGAGAGACACCAGTCAGTGTATAGATATCTCCCAGAGAGAAAGGGACTGAGAGACACCAGTCAATGTACAGATATCTCCATGAGAGAGGGGACTGAGAGACACAAGTCAGTGTACAGATATCTCCCTGAGAGAGAGAGACTGAGAGACACCAGTCAGTGTACAGATATCTCGCTGAGAGAGAGGGACTGAGAGACACCAGTCAGTGTACAGATATCTCCCTGGGAGGGAGAGGGATTGAGAGACACCAGTCAGTATACAGATATCTCCCTGAGAGAGAGGGACTGAGAAGCACCATTCAGTATACAGATATCTCCCTGAGAGAGAGGGACTGAGAGACACCAGTCAGTGTACAGATATATCCCTGAGAGGGAGGGACTGAGAGACACCAGTCAGTGTACAGATATCTCAGTGAGAGGGACTGAGAGACACCCGTCATTGTACAGATATCTCCCTGAGAGAGAGGGACTCAGAGACACCAGTCAGTGTACAGATATCTACATGAGAGAGAGGGACTGTGAGACACCAGTCAGTGCACAGATATCTCCCTGAGAGGGAGGGACTGAGAGACACCAGTCAGTGTACAGAGATCTCCCTGAGAGAGAGAGACTGAGAGACACCAGTCAGTGTACAGATATCTCCCTGAGAGAGAGGGACTGACAGACACCAGTCAGTGTACAGATATCTCCCTGAGAGAGAGAGACTGAAAGACACCAGTCAGTGTACAGATATCTCCCTGAGAGAGAGGGGACTGAGAGACACCAGTCAGTGTACCGATAACTCCCTGAGAGAGAGGGGACTGAGAGACACCAGTCAGTGTACAGATAACTACTGAGAGAGAGGGACTGAGAGACACCAGTCAGTGTACAGATATCTCCCTGAGAGAGAGAGACTGAGATACACCAGTCAGTGTACAGATTTCAACCTGCGAGAGAGGGAGTGAGAGATACCAGTCAGTGTACAGATATCTCCCTGAGAGGGAGGGACTGAGAGACACCAGTCAGTGTACAGAGATCTCCCTGAGAGAGAGGACTGAGAGACACCAGTCAGTGTACAGATATATCCCTGAGGAGGGGGCTGATAGACACCAGTCAGTGTACAGATATCTCCCTGAGAGAGAGGGACTGAGAGACACCAGTCAGTGTACAGAGATCTCCCTGAGAGAGAGGGACTGAGAGACACCAGTCAGTGTACAGATATCTCCCTGAGGGAGAGAGGGACTGAGAGACACCAGTCAGTGTACAGATATCTCCCTGAGAGAGAGGGACTGAGAGACACCAGTCAGTGTACAGATATCTGCCTGAGAGAGAGGGACTGAGAGACACCAGTCAGTGTACAGATATCTCCCTGAGAGAGAGGGACTGAGAGACACCAGTCAGTGTACAGATATCTGCCTGAGAGAGAGGGACTGAGAGACACCAGTCAGTGTACAGATAGCTCCCTGAGAGAGAGAGACTGAGAGACACCAGTCAGTGTACAGATATCTCCCGGAGAGAGAGGGACTGAGAGACACCAATCAGTGTACAGATATCTCCATGAGAGAGAGGGACTGAGAGACACCAGTCAGTGTACAGATATCTCCCTGAGAGAGAGTGACTGAGAGACACCAGTCTGTGTACAGATATCTCCCTGAGAGAGAGGTGACTGAGAGACACCAGTTAGTGTACAGATATCTCCCTGAGGGAGACGCACTGAGAGACACCAGTCAGTGTACAGATATCTCCCTGAGAGAGAGAGACTGAGAGACACCAGTCAGTGCACAGATATCTGCCTGAGAGAGAGTGACTGAAAGACACCAGTCAGTGTACAGATATCTCCCTGAGAGAGAGAGACTGAGAGATACCAGTCAGTGTACAGATATCTCCCTGAGAGAGAGGGACTGAGAGACACCAGTCAGTGTACAGATATCTCCCTGAGAGAGAGGGACTGAGACACCAGTCAGTGTACAGATATCTCCCTGAGAGAGAGAGACTGAGAGACACCAGTCAATGTACAGATATCTCCCTGAGAGAGAGGGACTGAGAGACACCATTCAGTATACAGATATCTCCCTGAGAGAGAGGGACTGAGAGACACCAGTCGGTGTACAGATATCTCCCTGAGACAGAGGGACTGAGAGACACCAGTCAATGTACAGATATCTCGCTGAGAGAGAGGGACTGAGAGACACCAGTCAGTGTACAGATATCTCCCTGGGAGGGAGAGGGATTGAGAGACACCAGTCAGTATACAGATATCTCCCTGAGAGAGAGGGACTGAGAAGCACCATTCAGTATACAGATATCTCCCTGAGAGAGAGGGACTGAGAGACACCAGTCAGTGTACAGATATATCCCTGAGAGGGAGGGACTGAGAGACACCAGTCAGTGTACAGATATCTCAGTGAGAGGGACTGAGAGACACCCGTCATTGTACAGATATCTCCCTGAGAGAGAGGGACTCAGAGACACCAGTCAGTGTACAGATATCTACATGAGAGAGAGGGACTGTGAGACACCAGTCAGTGCACAGATATCTCCCTGAGAGGGAGGGACTGAGAGACACCAGTCAGTGTACAGAGATCTCCCTGAGAGAGAGAGACTGAGAGACACCAGTCAGTGTACAGATATCTCCCTGAGAGAGAGGGACTGACAGACACCAGTCAGTGTACAGATATCTCCCTGAGAGAGAGAGACTGAAAGACACCAGTCAGTGTACAGATATCTCCCTGAGAGAGAGGGGACTGAGAGACACCAGTCAGTGTACCGATAACTCCCTGAGAGAGAGGGGACTGAGAGACACCAGTCAGTGTACAGATAACTACTGAGAGAGAGGGACTGAGAGACACCAGTCAGTGTACAGATATCTCCCTGAGAGAGAGAGACTGAGATACACCAGTCAGTGTACAGATTTCAACCTGCGAGAGAGGGAGTGAGAGATACCAGTCAGTGTACAGATATCTCCCTGAGAGGGAGGGACTGAGAGACACCAGTCAGTGTACAGAGATCTCCCTGAGAGAGAGGACTGAGAGACACCAGTCAGTGTACAGATATATCCCTGAGGAGGGGGCTGATAGACACCAGTCAGTGTACAGATATCTCCCTGAGAGAGAGGGACTGAGAGACACCAGTCAGTGTACAGAGATCTCCCTGAGAGAGAGGGACTGAGAGACACCAGTCAGTGTACAGATATCTCCCTGAGGGAGAGAGGGACTGAGAGACACCAGTCAGTGTACAGATATCTCCCTGAGAGAGAGGGACTGAGAGACACCAGTCAGTGTACAGATATCTGCCTGAGAGAGAGGGACTGAGAGACACCAGTCAGTGTACAGATATCTCCCTGAGAGAGAGGGACTGAGAGACACCAGTCAGTGTACAGATATCTGCCTGAGAGAGAGGGACTGAGAGACACCAGTCAGTGTACAGATAGCTCCCTGAGAGAGAGAGACTGAGAGACACCAGTCAGTGTACAGATATCTCCCGGAGAGAGAGGGACTGAGAGACACCAATCAGTGTACAGATATCTCCATGAGAGAGAGGGACTGAGAGACACCAGTCAGTGTACAGATATCTCCCTGAGAGAGAGTGACTGAGAGACACCAGTCTGTGTACAGATATCTCCCTGAGAGAGAGGTGACTGAGAGACACCAGTTAGTGTACAGATATCTCCCTGAGGGAGACGCACTGAGAGACACCAGTCAGTGTACAGATATCTCCCTGAGAGAGAGAGACTGAGAGACACCAGTCAGTGCACAGATATCTGCCTGAGAGAGAGTGACTGAAAGACACCAGTCAGTGTACAGATATCTCCCTGAGAGAGAGAGACTGAGAGATACCAGTCAGTGTACAGATATCTCCCTGAGAGAGAGGGACTGAGAGACACCAGTCAGTGTACAGATATCTCCCTGAGAGAGAGGGACTGAGACACCAGTCAGTGTACAGATATCTCCCTGAGAGAGAGAGACTGAGAGACACCAGTCAATGTACAGATATCTCCCTGAGAGAGAGGGACTGAGAGACACCATTCAGTATACAGATATCTCCCTGAGAGAGAGGGACTGAGAGACACCAGTCGGTGTACAGATATCTCCCTGAGACAGAGGGACTGAGAGACACCAGTCAATGTACAGATATCTCCCTGAGAGAGAGGGACTGTGAGACACCAGTCAGTGTTCGGATATCTCCCTGAGAGAAAGGGACTGAGAGACACCAGTCAATGTAGAGATATCTCCCTGAGAGAGAGGGACTGAGAGACACCAGTCAGTGTACAGATATCTCCCTGAGAGAGAGGGACTGAGAGACACCAGTCTGTGTACAGATATCTCCCTGAGAGGGAGGGACTGAGAGACACCAGTCAGTGTACAGATATCTCCCTGAGAGAGAGGGACTGAGAGACACCAGTCAGTGTACAGATATCTCCCTGAGAGAGAGGGACTGAGAGACACCAGTCACTGTACAGATATCTCCCTGAGAGAGAGGGACTGAGAGACACCAGTCAGTGTACAGATATCTCCCTGAGAGAGAGGGACTGAGAGACACCAGTCACTGTACAGATATCTCCCTGAGAGAGAGGGACTGAGAGACACCAGTCAGTGTACAGATATTTCCCTGAGAGAGAGAGACTGAAAGACGCCAGTCAGTGTACAGATATCTCCCTGAGAGAGAGGGGACTGAGAGACACCAGTCAGTGTACCGATAACTCCCTGAGAGAGAGGGGACTGAGAGACACCAGTCAGTGTACAGATATCTCCCTGAGAGAGAGGGACTGAGAGACACCAGTCAGTGTACAGATATCTCCCTGAGAGAGAGAGACTGAGAGACACCAGTCAGTGTACAGATTTCAACCTAAGAGAGAGGGAGTGAGAGATACCAGTCAGTGTACAGATATCTCGCTGAGAGGGAGGGACTGAGAGACACCAGTCAGTGTACAGAGATCTCCCTGAGAGAGAGGACTGAGAGAAACCAGTCAGTGTACAGATATCTCCCTGAGAGAGAGGGACTGAGAGACACCAGTCAGTGTACAGATATCTCCCTGAGAGAGAGGGACTGAGAGACACCAGTCAGTGTACAGATATCTCCCTAAGAGAGAGGGACTGAGACACACCAGTCAGTGTACAGATATCTCCCTGAGAGAGTGGGACTGAGAAACACCATTCAGTGTACAGATATCTCCCTGAGAGAGAGGGACTGAGAGACACCAGTCGGTGTACAGATATCTCCCTGAGACAGAGGGACTGAGAGACACCAGTCAATGTACAGATATCTCACTGAGACAGAGGGACTGAGAGACACCAGTCAGTGTACAGATATCAACCTGAGAGTGAGGTACTGAGAGACACCATTCAGTGTAGAGATATCTCCCTGAGAGGGAGGGACTGAGAGACACCAGTCAGTGCACAGAGATCTCCCTGAGAGAGCGGACTGAGAGACACCAGTCAGTGTACAGATATCTCCCTGAGAGGGAGGGACAGGAGACAGCAGTCAGTGCATAGATATCTCCCTGAGAGAGAGAGAATGAGAGACACCAGTCAGTGTACAGATATCTCCTTGAGAGAGAGGGACTGAGAGACACCAGTCAGTGTACAGATATCTCCCTGAGAGAGAGGGACTGAGAGACACCAGTCAGTGTACAGATATCTCCCTGAGAGAGAGAGACTGAGAGACACCAGTCAATGTACAGATATCTCCCTGTGAGGGAGGGACAGGGAGACACAAGTCAATGTACAGATATCTCCCTGAGAGAGAGAGACTGAGGGACACCAGTCAATGTACAGATATCTCCCTGAGAGAGAGGACTGAGAGATACCAGTCAGTGTACAGATATCTCCCTGAGAGAGAGGGACTGAGAGACACCAGTCTATGTACAGTTATCTCCCTGAGAGGGAGGGACTGAGAGACACCAGTCAGTGCACAGAGATCTCCCTGAGAGAGAGGACTGAGAGACACCAGTCAGTATACAGATATCTCCCTGAGAGAGAGGGACTGAGAGACACCATTCAGTGTACAGATATCTCCCTGAGAGAGAGGGACTGAGAGACACCAGTCAGTGTACAGATATCACCCTGAGAGAGAGGGACTGAGAGACAGCAGACAGTGTACAGATATCTCCCTGAGAGAGAGGGACTGAGAGACACCAGTCAGTGTACAGATGTCTCCCTGAGAGAGAGGGACTGAGAGACACCAGTCAGTGTACAGATATCTCCCTGAGAGAGAGGGACTGAGAGACACCAGTCAGTGTACAGATATCTCCCTGAGAGAGAGGGACTGAGAGACACAAGTCAGTGTATAGATATCTCCCAGAGAGAGAGGGACTGAGAGACACCAGTCAATGTACAGATATCTCCATGAGAGAGGGGACTGAGAGACACAAGTCAGTGTACAGATATCTCCCTGAGAGAGAGAGACTGAGAGACACCAGTCAGTGTACAGATATCTCCCTGAGAGATAGGGACTGAGATACACCAGTCAGTGTACAGATATCTCCCTGAGAGAGAGGGACTAAGAGACACCAGTCGGTGTACAGATATCTCCCTGAGAGAGAGGGACTGAGAGACACCAGTCAGTGTACAGATATCTCCCAGAGAGAGAGGGACTGAGAGACACCAGTCAATGTGCAGGTATCTCTGTGAGAGAGAGGGACTGAGAGACACCAGTCAGTGTACAGATTTCTCCCTGAGAGAGAGGGACTGAGAGACACCAGTCAATGTACAGATTTCTCCCTGAGAGAGAGGGAATGAGAGAGACCAGTCAGTGTACAGATATGTCCCTGAGAGAGAGCGACTGAGAGACATCAGTCAATGTTCAGATATCTCCCTGAGGTAGGGACAGGGAGACAGCAGTCAGTGTACAGATTTCGACCTGAGAGAGAGAGAATGAGAGACTTCAGTTAGTGTACAGATATCTCCCTGAGGGAGAGGGACTGAGACACACCAGTCAGTGTACAGATATCTCCCTGAGAGAGAGGGGACTGAGAGGGACCAGTCAGAGTACAGATATCTCTCTGAGAGAAATGGACTGAGAGACACCAGTCAGTGTACAGATAACTCCTGCGAGAGAGGGACTGAGATACACCATTCAGTACACAGATATCTCCCTGAGAGAGGGGACCTAGAGACACCAGTCAGTGCACAGATATCTACCTGGGAGAGAGAGGGATTGAGAGACACCAGTCATTGTACATATATCTCCAGAAAGAGAGGGACTGAGAGACACCATTCAGTATACATATCTCCCTGAGAGAGAGGGCCTGGAGACACCAGTCAGTGTACAGATTTCTCCCTGAGAGAGAGGGACTGAGTGACACCAGTCAGTGTACAGATATTTCCCTGAGAGAGAGGGACTGAGAGACACCAGTCAGTGTACAGATATCTCCCTGAGAGAGAGGGACTGAGAGACACCAGTCAGTGTACAGATATCTCCCTGAGAGAGAGGGACTGAGAGACACCAGTCAGTGTACAGATATCTCCCTGAGAGAGAGGGACTGAGAGACACCAGTCAGTGTACTGATATCTCCCTGAGAGAGAGGGACTGAGAGACACCAGTCAGTTTACAGATATCTCCCTGAGAGAGAGGGACTGAGAGACACCAGTCAATGTACAGATATCTCCCTGAGAGAGAGAGAGACTGAGAGACACCAGTCAATGTACAGATATCTCCCTGAGAGAGAGGACTGAGAGATACCAGTCAGTGTACGGATATCTCCCTGAGAGAGAGGGACTGAGAGACACCAGTCAGTGTACAGATATCTCCCTGAGAGAGAGGGACTGAGAGACACCAGTCAGTGTACAGATATCTCCCTGAGAGAGAGAGACTGAGAGACACCAGTCAGTGTACAGATATCTCCCTGAGAGGGAGGGACTGAGAGACACCAGTCAGTGTACAGATATCTCCCTGAGAGAGAGGGACTGAGTGACACCAGTCAGTGTACAGATATCTCCCTGAGAGAGAGGGACTGAGAGACACCAGTCTGTGTACAGATATCTCCCTGAGAGGGAGGGACTGAAAGACACCAGTCAGTGTACAGATATCACCCTGAGAGAGAGGGACTGAGAGACACCATTAAGTGTACAGATATCTCCCTGAGAGAGAGGGACTGGCAGACACCAGTCAGTGTACAGATATCTCCCTGAGAGAGTGGGACTGAGAGACACCAGTCAATGTACAGATATCTCCCTGAGAGAGAGGACTGAGAGACACCAGTCAGTGTACAGATATCTCCCTGAGAGAGAGGGACTGAGAGACACCAGTCAGTGTACAGATATCTCCCTGAGAAAGAGGGACTGAGAGACACCAGTCAGTGTACAGATATCTCCATGAGAGTGGGGACTGAGAGACACAAGTCAGTGTATAGATATCTCCCAGAGAGAGAGGGACTGAGAGACACCAGTCAATGTACAGATATCTCCATGAGAGAGGGGACTGAGAGACACCAGTCAGTGCGCAGATATCTACCTGGGAGAGAGAGGGATTGAGAGACACCAGTCATTGTACATATATCTCCAGAAAGAGAGGGAGTGAGAGACACCATTCAGTATACATATCTCCCTGAGAGAGAGGGACTGAGAGACACCAGTCAGTGTACAGATATCTCCCTGAGAGAGAGGGCCTGAGAGACAGCAGTCAGTGTTCAGATATCTCCCTGAGAGAGAGGGACTGAGAGACATCAGTCAATGTACAGATATCTCCCTGAGAGAGCGGGACTGAGAGACACCAGTCAGTGTACAGATATCTCCCTGAGAGAGAGGGAGTGAGAGACGCCAGTCAATGTACAGATATCTCCCTGAGAGGGAGGGACAGGGAGACAGCAGTCAGTGTACAGATATCTCCCTGAGAGAGAGAGAATGACACCAGTTAGTGTACAGATATCTCCCTGAGAGAGAGGGTCTGAAAGACACCATTCTGTGTACCGATATCTCCCTGAGAGAGAGGGACTGAGAGACACCAGTCAGTGTACAGATATCTCCCTGAGAGAGAGGGAGTGAGAGACACCATTCAGTGTACAGATATCTCCCTGAGAGAGAGAGACTGAGAGACACCAGTCAGTGTACAGATATCTACCTGGGAGAGAGAGGGATTGAGAGACAGCAGTCAGTGTACATATATCTCCCTGAGAGAGAGAGACTGAGAGACACCAGTCAGTGTACAGATATCTCCCTGAGAGAGAGAGACTGAGAGACACCAGTCAGTGTACAGATATCTCCCTGAGAGAGAGGGACTGAGAGACACCAGTCAGTGTACAGATATCTCCCTGAGAGAGAGGGACTGGGAGACACCAGTCAGTGTACAGATATCTCCCTGAGAGAGAGGGACTGAGAGACATCAGTCAATGTACAGATATCTCCCTGAGCGAGAGGGACTGAGAGACACCAGTCAGTGTACAGATATCTCCCTGAGAGAGATGGAGTGAGAGACACCAGTCAATGTACAGATATCTCCCTGAGAGGGAGGGACAGGGAGACAGCAGTCAGTGTATAGATATCTCCCTGAGAGAGAGAGAATGAGAGACACCAGTTAGTGTACAGATATCTCCCTGAGAGAGAGGGTCTGAAAGACACCATTCTGTGTACCGATATCTCCCTGAGAGAGAGGGACTGAGAGACACCAGTCAGTGTACAGATATCTCCCTGAGAGAGAGAGAGTGAGAGACACAAGTCAAAGTACAGATATCTCCCTGAGAGAGAGCGACTGAGAGACACCAGTCAGTGTACAGATATCTCCCTGAGAGAGAGGGACAGGGAGACAGCAGTCTGTGTGCAGATATCTCCCTGAGAGAGAGAGAATGAGAGACACCAGTCAGTGTACAGATATCTCCATGAGAGAGAGGGGACTGAGAGACACCAGTCAGTGTACAGATATCTCCCTGAGAGAGAGGGACTGAGAGACACAAGTCAGTGTACAGATATCTCCCTGAGAGACAGGGCACTGAGAGACACCAGTCAGTGTACAATTATCTCCCTGAGAGTGAGGGACAGGGAGACAACAGTCAGTGTACAGATATCTCCCTGAGAGACAGAGAATGAGAGACACCCGTCAGTGTACAGATATCTCCCTGAGAGAGAGAGACTGAGAGACACCAGTCAGTGTACAGATATCTACATTGGAGAGAGAGGGATTGAGAGACACCAGTCAGTGTACATATATCTCCTGAGAGAGAGGGACTGAGAGACACCAGTCAGTGTACAGATATCTCCCTGAGAGACAGCAACTGAGAGACACCAGTCAGTGTACAGATATCTCCCTGAGAGAGAGGGACTGAGA
The DNA here is from genome assembly GCA_026770705.1 of Isurus oxyrinchus. Taxonomy (NCBI): domain Eukaryota; kingdom Metazoa; phylum Chordata; class Chondrichthyes; order Lamniformes; family Lamnidae; genus Isurus; species Isurus oxyrinchus. The sequence continues at coordinate 216,507 of JANJGN010000885.1, read as the reverse complement.
GACACCATTCAGTGTATAGATATCTCCCAGAGAGAGTGGGACTGAGAGACACCAGTCAGTGTACAGATATCTCCCTGAGAGAGCGAGACTGAGAGACACCAGTCAGTGTACAGGTATCTCCCTGAGAGAGAGGGACTGAGAGACACCAGTCAGTGTACAGATATCTCCCTGAGAGAGAGGGACTGAGATACACCATTCAGTACACAGATATCTCCCTGAGAGAGGGGACTGAGAGACACCAGTCAGTGTACATATATCTCCTGAGAGAGAGGGAATGAGATACACCATTCAGTATACATATCGACTGAGAGAGAGGGACTGAGGGACACCAGTCAGTGTACAGGTATCTCCCTGAGAGAGAGGGACTGAGAGACACCAGTCAATGTACAGATATCTCCCTGAGAGAGAGGGACTCAGAGACATCAGTCAATGTACAGATATCTCCCTGAGAGAGAGGGACTGAGAGACACTAGTCAGCCTACAGATATCTCCCTGAGAGAGAGGGACTGAAAGACACCAGTCAGTGTACAGATATCTCCCTGAGAGAGAGGGACTGAGAGACATCAGTCAATGTACAGATATCTCCACGAGAGAGAGGGACTGAAAGACACCAGTCAGTGTACAGATATCTCCCTGAGAGAGAGGGACTGAGAGACACCAGTCAGTGTACAGATATCTCCCTGAGAGAGAGAGGGAGTGAGAGACACCAGTCAGTGTACAGATATCTCTCTGAGAGAGAGAGAATGAGAGACAACAGTCAGTGTACAGCTATCTCCCTGAGAGAGAGGGTCTGAGAGACACCAGTCAGTGTACCGATATCTCCCTGAGAGAGAGGGACTGAGAGACACCAGTCAGTGTACAGATATCTCCCTGAGAGAGAGAGACTGAGAGACACCAGTCAGTGTACAGATATCTCCCTGAGAGAGAGAGACTGAGAGATACCAGTCAGTGTACAGATATCTCCCTGAGAGAGAGGGACTGAGAGAGTCCAGTCAGTGTACAGATATCTCCCTGAGAGAGAGAGACTGAGAGACACCAGTCAGTGTACAGATATCTCCCTGAGAGGGAGGGACAGGGAGACAGCAGTCAGTGTAGAGATATCTCCTTGAGAGAAAGGGACTGAGAGACCCCAGTCAGTGTACAGATATCTCCCTGGGAGAGACAGGTATTGAGAGACATCAGTCAGTGTACAGATATCTCCTGAGAGAGAGGGACTGAGAGACACCATTCAGTATACAGATATCTCCCTGAGAGAGAGGGACTGAGAGACACCAGTCAGTGTACAGATATCTCCCTGAGAGAGAGGGACTGAGAGACACCAGTCAGTGTACAGATAACTCCCTGAGAGAGAGGGACTGAGAGAAACCAGTCAATGAACAGATATCTCCCTGAGAGAGAGGGACTGAGAGACACCAGTCAGTGTACAGATATCTCCCTGAGAGAGAGGGGACTGAGAGACAGCAGTCAGGGTACAGATATCTCCCTGAGAGAGAGAGGGAGTGAGAGACACCAGTCAATGTACAGATATCTCCCTGAGAGGGAGGGACATTAGACAGCAGTCAGTGTAGAGATATCTCCCTGAGAGAGAGAGAATGAGAGACAACAGTCAGTGTACAGATATCTCCCTGAGAGAGAGGGACTGTGAGTCACCAGTCAGTGTACAGATATCTCCCTGAGAGAGAGGGACTGAGAGACACCAGTCCGTGTACAGATATCTCCCTGAGAGAGAGGGACTGAGAGACGCCCGTCAGTGTAAAGATATCTCCCTGAGAGAGAGGGACTGAGAGACATCAGTCAATGTACAGATATCTCCCTGAGAGAGAGGGACTGAGAGACACCAGTCAGTGTACAGATATCTCCCTGAGAGAGATGGAGTGAGAGACACCAGTCAATGTACAGATATCTCCCTGAGGGGGAGGGACAGGGAGACAGCAGTCAGTGTATAGATATCTCCCTGAGAGAGAGAGAATGAGAGACACCAGTTAGTGTACAGATATCTCCCTGAGAGAGAGGGTCTGAAAGACACCATTCTGTGTACCGATATCTCCCTGAGAGAGAGGGACTGAGAGACACCAGTCAGTGCACAGATATCTCCCTGAGAGAGAGAGAGTGAGAGACACAAGTCAGTGTACAGATATCTCCCTGAGAGAGAGGGACTGAGAGACACCAGTCAGTGTACAGATATCTCCCTGAGAGAGAGGGACTGAGAGACACAAGTCAGTGTACAGATATCTCCCTGAGAGAGAGAGAGAATGAGAGACACCAGTTAGTGTACGGATATCTCCCTGAGAGAGAGGGTCTGAGACACTCCAGTCAGTGTACAGATATCTCCCTGAGAGAGAGGGACTGAGAGACACCACTCAGTGTAAAGATATCTCCCTGAGAGAGAGAGAGGGACTGAGAGACACCAGTCAGTGTACAGATATCTCCCTGGGAAGAGGGACTGAGAGACACCAGTCAGTGTACAGATATCTCCCTGAGAGAGAGAGATTGAGAGACACCAGTCAGTGCACCGATATCTGCCTGAGAGAGAGAGACTGAAAGACACCTGTCAGTGTACAGATATCTGCCTGAGAGAGAGAGACTGTGAGATACCAGTCAGTGTACAGATATCTCCCTGAGAGAGGGTGACTGAGAGAAACCAGTCAGTGTACAGATATCTCCCTGAGAGAGAGAGACTGAGAGACACCAGTCAATGTACAGATATCTCCCTGAGAGGGAGGGACAGGGAGACAGCAGTCAGTGTACAGATATCTCCCTGAGAGAGAGGGACTGAGAGACACTAGTCAGTGTACAGATATCTCCCTGAGAGAGAGGGACTGAGAGACACCAGTCAGTGTACAGATATCTCCCTGAGAGAGAGGGACTGAGATACACCAGTCAGTGTACAGATATCTCCCTGAGAGAGAGGGACTGAGAGACACCAGTCAGTGTACAGATATCTCCCTGAGAGAGAGAGACTGAGAGAAACCAGTCCGTGTACTGATATGTCCCTGAGAGAGAGGGACTGAGAGACACCAGTCAGTGTACAGATATCTCCCTGAGAGAGAGAGACTGAGAAATACCAGTCAGTGTACAGATATCTCCCTGAGAGAGAGGGACTGAGAGATACCAGTCAGTGTACAGATATCTCCCTGAGAGAGAGGGGACTGAGAGACACCAGTCTGTGTACAGATATCTCCCAGAGAGAGAGGGACTGAGAGATGCCAGTCAGTGTAAATATATCTCCCTGAGAGAGAGGGAGTGAGAGACACCATTCAATGTACAGATATCACCCTGAGAGGGAGGGACAGGGAGACACCATTCAGTGTACAGATATCTCCCTGAGAGAGAGAGAATGAGAGACACCAGTCAGTGTACAGATATCTCCCTGAGAGAGAGAGACTGAGAGACACCAGTCAGTGCACAGATATCTGCCTGAGAGAGAGTGACTGAAAGACACCAGTCAGTGTACAGATATCTCCCTGAGAGAGAGAGACTGAGAGATACCATTCAGTGTACAGATATCTCCCTGAGAGAGAGGGACTGAGAGACACCAGTCAGTGTACAGATATCTCCCTGAGAGAGAGGGACTGAGACACCAGTCAGTGTACAGATATCTCCCTGAGAGAGAGGGACTGAGAGACACCAGTCAGTGTACAGATATCTCCCTGAGAGAGAGGGACTGAGAGACACCAGTCAGTGTACAGATATCTCCCTGAGAGAGAGAGACTGAGAGACACCAGTCAATGTACAGATATCTCCCTGAGAGAGAGGGACAGGGAGACAGCAGTCAGTGTACAGATATCTCCATGAGAGAGAGAGAATGAGAGGCACCAGTTAGTGTACACATATCTCCCTAAGTCATAGGGACTGAGAGACACCAGTCAGTGCACATATATCTCCCTGAGAGAGAGGGACTGAGAGACTCCAGTCAGTGTACAGATATCTCCCTGAGAGAGAGGGACTGAGAGACACCAGTCATTGTACAGATATCTCTCTGCGAGAAATGGACTGAGAGACACCAGTCAGTGTACAGATATCTCCCTGAGAGAGAGAGACTGAGAGACACCCGTCAGTGTACAGATATCTCCCTGAGAGGGAGGGACTGAGTGACACCAGTCAGTGTACAGATATCTCCCTGATATGGAGGGACTGAAAGACACCAGTCAGTGTACAGATATCTCTGTGAGAGAGAGGGACTGAGAGACACCAGTCAGTGTACAGATATCTCACTCAGAGAGAGAGAGAGACTGAGAGACACCAGTCAGTGTACAGATATCTCTGTGAGAGAGAGGGAGTGAGACACCAGTCAGTGTACAGATATCTACCTGAGAGAGAGGGACCGAGAGACACCAGTCAGTGCACAGATATGTCCCTGAGAGAGAGGGGACTGAGAGACACCAGTCTGTGTACAGACATCTACCTTATAGAGAGAGGGACTGAGAGACAACAGTCAATGTACAGATATCTCCCAGTGAGAGAGGGACTGAGAGACACCAGTCAGTGTACAGATATCTCCCTGAGAGAGAGGGACTGAGAGACACCAGACAGTGTACAGATATCTCCCTGAGAGGGAGGGACAGGGAGACACCAGTCAGTGTACAGATATCTCCCTGAGAGAGAGGTGAGTGAGACACATCAGTTAGTGTGCAGATATCTCCCTGAGACAGAGAGAATGAGAGACACCAGTTAGTGTACAGATATCTCCCTGAGAGAGAGGGACTGAGAGACACCAGTCAGTGTACAGATATCTCCCTGAGAGAGAGAGACAGGGAGACACCAGTCAGTGTACAGATATCTCCCTGAGAGAGAGGGACTGAGAGACACCAGTCAGTGTACAGATATCTCCCTGAGAGAGAGGGACTGAGAGACACCAGTCAGTGTACAGATATCTCCCTGAGAGAGAGAGACTGAGAGATACCAGTCAGTTTACAGATATCTCCCTGAGAGAGAGGGACTGAGAGACACCAGTCTGTGTACAGATATCTCCCTGAGAGAGAGAGACTGAGAGACACCAGTCAATGTACAGACATCTCCCTGAGAGAGAGGAACTGAGAGACACCAGTCTGTGTACAGATATCTCCCTGAGAGAGAGAGACTGAGAGACACCAGTCAATGTACAGATATCTCCCTGAGAGGGAGGGACAGGGAGACAGCAGTCAGTGTACAGATATCTCCCTGAGAGAGAGGGACTGAGAGACACCAGACAGTGTACAGATATCTCCCTGAGAGAGAGGGACTGAGAGACACCAGTCAGTGTACAGATATCTCCCTGAGAGAGAGAGACAGGGAGACACCAGTCAGTGTACAGATATCTCCCTGAGAGAGAGAGACTGTGAGACACCAGTCATTGTACAGATATCTCCCTGAGAGAGAGAGACTGAGAGATAACAGTCAGTGTACAGATATCTCCCTGAGAGAGAGAGACTGAGAGACACCAGTCAATGTACAGATATCTCCCTGAGAGGGAGGGACAGGGAGACAGCAGTCAGTGTGCAGATATCTCCCTGACAGAGAGAGAATGAGAGACACCAATCAATGTACAGATATCTCCCTGAGAGGGAGGGACAGGGGGACACCAGTCAGTGTAGAGATATCTCCCTGAGAGAGAGGTGACTGAGACACATCAGTTAGTGTAGAGATATCTCCCTGAGAGAGAGAGAATGAGAGACACCAGTTAGTGTACAGATATCTCCCTGTGTGAGAGGGACTGAGAGACACCGATCAGTGTACAGATATTTCACTGAGAGAGAGGGGACTGAGAGGGACCAGTCAGTGTACAGATATCTCCCTGAGAGAGAGGGACTGAGAGACACCAGTCAGTGTACAGATATCTCCCTGAGAGAGAGGGACTGAGAGACACCAGTCAGTGTACAGATATCTCCCTGAGAGAGAGGGACTGAAAGACAACAATCAGTGTAAAGATATCTCCCTGAGAGAGAGGGGACTGAGAGGGACCAGTCAGACAACATACGTCTCTCTGAGAGAAATGGACTGAGAGACACCAGTCAGTGTACAGATAACTCCTGAGAGAGAGGGACTGAGAGACACCATTCAGTACACAGATATCTCCCTGAGAGAAAGGGACTGAGAGACACCAGTCAGTGTACAGATATCTCCCTGGGAGAAAGAGGGATTGAGAGACATCAGTCAGTGTACAGATATCTCCCTGAGAGAGAGAGGGATTGAGAGACATCAGTCAGTGTACAGATATCTCCCTGAGAGAGAGGGACTGAGAGACACCAGTCAGTGTAGAGATATCTCCTGAGAGAGAGGGACTGAGAGACACCATTCAGTATACAGATATCTCCCTGAGAGAGAGGGACTGAGAGTCACCAGTCAGTGTACAGATAACTCCCTGAGAGAGAGGGACTGAGAGACACCAGTCAATGAACAGATATCTCCCTGAGAGAGAGGGACTGAGAGACACCAGTCAGTGTACAGATATCTCCCTGAGAGAGAGGGACTGTGAGACACCAGTCAGTGTACAGATATCTCCCTGAGAGAGAGGGACAGAGAGACACCAGTCCGTGTACAGATATCTCCCTGAGAGAGAGGGACTGAGAGACGCCCGTCAGTGTAAAGATATCTCCCTGAGAGAGAGGGAGTGAGAGACACCAGTCAATGTACAGATATCACCCTGAGAGGGAGGGACAGGGAGACAGCAGTCAGTGTACAGATATCTCCCTGAGAGAGAGAGAATGAGAGACACCAGTTAGTGTACAGATATCTCCCTGAGAGAGAGGGTCTGAGACACTCCAGTCATTGTACAGATATCTCCCTGAGAGAGTGGGACTGAGAGACACCAGTCAGTGTACAGATATCTCCCTGAGAGAGAGAGACTGAGAGACACCAGTCAGTGCACCGATATCTGCCTGAGAGAGAGAGACTGAAAGACACCAGTCAGTGTACAGATATCTCCCTGAGAGAGAGGGACTGAGAGACACCATTCAGTACACAGGTATCTCCCTGAGAGAAAGGGACAGGGAGACCCCAGTCAGTGTACAGATATCTCCCTGAGAGAGAGAGGGAGTGAGAGACACCAGTCAATGTACAGATATCTCCCTGAGAGGGAGGGACTGGGAGACAACAGTCAGTGTACCGATATCTCCCTGAGAGAGAGGGACTGAGAGACACCAGTCAGTGTACAGATATCTCCCTGAGAGAGAGAGACTGAGAGACACCAAACATTGTACAGATATCTCCCTGAGAGAGAGAGACAGGGAGACACCAGTCAGTGTACAGATATCTCCCTGAGAGAGAGAGACTGAGAGACACCAGTTAGTGTACAGATATCTCCCTGAGAGAGAGAGACTGAGAGATACCTGTCAGTGTACAGATATCTCCCTGAGAGAGAGGGACTGAGAGAGTCCAGTCAGTGTACAGATATCTCCCTCAGAGAGAGAGACTGAGAGACACCAGTCAATGTACAAATATCTCCCTGAGAGGGAGGGACTGAGAGACACCAGTCAGTGTGCAGATATCTCCCTGACAGAGAGAGAATGAGAGACACCAATCAATGTACAGATATCTCCCTGAGAGGGAGGGACAGGGGGACACCAGTCAGTGTAGAGATATCTCCCTGAGAGAGAGGTGACTGAGACACTTCAGTTAGTGTAGAGATATCTCCCTGAAAGAGAGAGAATGAGAGACACCAGTTAGTGTACAGATATCTCCCTGTGTGAGAGGGACTGAGAGACACCAATCAGTGTACTGATATCTCCCTGAGAGAGAGGGGACTGAGAGGGACCAGTCAGACAACATATGTCTCTCTGAGAGAAATGGACTGAGAGACACCAGTCAGTGTACAGATATCTCCCTGGGAGAGAGAGGGATTGAGAGACATCAGTCAGTGTACAGATATCTCCTGAGAGAGAGGGACTGAGAGACACCAGTCAGTGTACAGATATCTCCTGAGAGAGAGGGACTGAGAGACAACAGTCAGTGTACAGATATCTCCCTGAGAGAGAGGGACTGAGAGACACCAGTCAGTGTACAGATATCTCCCTGAGAGAGAGGGACTGAGAGACACCAGTCAGTGTACAGATATCTCCCTGAGAGAGAGAGACTGAGAGACACCAGTCAGTGTACAGATATCTCCCTGAGAGAGAGGGACTGAGATACACCAGTCAGTGTACAGATATCTCCCTGAGAGAGAGGGGACTGAGAGACACCAGTCAGTGTACAGATATCTCCCTGAGAGAGAGGGGACTGAGAGATACCAGTCAGTGTACAGATATCTCCCTGAGAGAGAGGGACTGAGAGACACCAGTCAGTGTACAGATATCTCCCTGAGAGAGAGGGACTGAGAGACACCAGTCAGTGTACAGATATCTCCCTGAGAGAGAGGGACTGAGAGACATCAGTCAGTGTACAGATATCTCCCTGAGAGAGAGGGACTGAGAGACACCAGTCAGTGTACAGATATCTCCCTGAGAGAGAGAGGGACTGAGAGACACCAGTCAGTGTACCAATATCTCCCTGAGAGAGAGGACTGAGAGACACCAGTCAGTGTACAGATATCTCCCTGAGAGAGGGACTGAGAGACACCAGTCAGTGTACAGATATCTCCCTGAGAGAGAGGGACTGAGAGACACCAGTCAGTGTACAGATATCTCCCTGAGAGTGAGGGACTGAGAGACACCAGTCAGTGTACAGATATCTCCCTGAGAGAGAGAGGGACTGAGAGACACCAGTCAGTGTACAGATATCTCCCTGAGAGAGAGGGACTGAGAGACACCAGTCAGTGTACAGATATCTCCCTGAGAGAGAGGGACTGAGAGACACCAGTCAGTGTACAGATATCTCCCTGAGAGAGAGGGACTGAGAGACACCAGTCAGTGTACAGATATCTCCCTGAGAGAGAGGGACTGAGAGACACCAGTCAGTGTACAGATATGTCCCTGAGAGAGAGGTAGTGAGAGACACCAGTCAGTGTACAGATATCTCCCTGAGAGAGAGGGACTGAGAGACACCAGTCAGTGTACAGATATCTCCCTGAGAGGGAGGGACTGAGAGACACCAGTCAGTGTACAGTTATCTCCCTGAGAGTGAGGGACTGAGAGACACCAGTCAGTGTACAGATATCTCCCTGAGAGAGAGAGGGACTGAGAGACACCAGTCAGTGTACAGATATCTCCCTGAGAGAGAGGGGACTGAGAGACACCAGTCAGTGTACAGATATGTCCCTGAGAGAGAGGTAGTGAGAGACACCAGTCAGTGTACAGATATCTCCCTGAGAGAGAGGGACTGAGAGACACTTTTCCGTGTACAGATATCTCCCTGAGAGAGAGGGACTGAGAGATGCCCGTCAGTGTAAAGATATCTCCCTGAGAGTGAGGGAGTGAGAGACACCAGTCAATGTACAGATATCACCCTGAGAGAGAGAGAATGAGAGACACCAGTTAGTGTACAGATATCTCCCTGAGAGAGAGGGTCTGAGACACTCCAGTCAGTGTACAGATATCTCCCTGAGAGAGAGGGACTGAGAGACACCAGTCAGTGTACAGATATCTCCCTGAGAGAGAGGGACTGAGAGACACCAGTCAGTGTACAGATATCTCCCTGAGAGAGAGGGACTGAGAGACACCAGTCAGTGTACAGATATCTCCCTGATAGAGAGGGTCTGAGAGACACCAGTCAGTGTACAGATATCTCCACGAGAGAGAGGGACTGAAAGACACCAGTCAGTGTACAGATATCTCCCTGAGAGAGAGAGGGAGTGAGAGCCACCAGTCAATGTACAGATATCTCCCTGAGAGAGAGAGACTGAGAGACACCAGTCAGTGTACAGATATCTCCCTGAGAGGGAGGGACTGGGAGACAGCAGTCAGTGTAGAGATATCTCCCTGAGAGAGAGAGAATGAGAGACAACAGTCAGTGTAGAGATATCTGCCTGAGAGAGAGGGTCTGAGAGACACCAGTCAGTGTACCGATATCTCCCTGAGAGAGAGGGACTGAGAGACACCAGTCTGTGTACAGATATCTCCCTGAGAGAGAGAGACTGAGAGACACCAGTCAGTGTACAGATATCTCCCTGAGAGAGAGAGACTGAGAGATTCCAGTCAGAGTACAGATATCTCTCTGAGAGAGAGGGACAGAGAGACACCAGTCAGTGTACAGATATCTCCCTGAGAGAGAGAGACTGAGAGACAGCAGTCAATGTACAGATATCTCCCTGAGAGGGCGGGACAGGGAGACAGCAGTCAGTATACAGATATCTCCATGAGAGAGAGAGAATGAGAGGCACCAGTTGGTGTACACATATCTCCCTAAGACATAGGGACTGAGAGACACGAGTCAGTGCACAGATATCTCCCTGAGAGAGAGGGGACTGAGAGGCACCAGTCAGAGTACAGATATCTCTCTGAGAGAAATGGACTGAGAGACACCAGTCAGTGTACAGATAACTCCTGAGAGAGAGGGACTGAGAGACACCATTCATTACACAGATATCTCCCTGAGAGACAGGGACTGAGAGACACCCGTCAGTGTACAGATATCTCCCTGAGAGGGAGGGACTGAGTGACACCAGTCAGTGTACAGATATCTCCCTGATAGGGAGGGACTGAGAGACACCAGTCAGTGTACAGATATCTCTGTGAGAGAGAGGGACTGAGAGACACCAGTCAGTGTACAGATATCTCACTCAGAGAGAGAGAGAGACTGAGAGACACCAGTCAGTGTACAGATATCTCTGTGAGAGAGAGGGACTGGCAGACACCAGTCAGTGTACAGATATCTCCCTGAGAGAGAGGGACTGAGAGACACCAGTCAGTGTACAGATATGTCCCTGAGATAGAGGGGACTGAGAGACAACAGTCTGTGTACAGATATCTCCCTTATAGAGAGAGGGACTGAGAGACAACAGTCAATATACAGATATCTCCCTGTGAGAGAGGGACTGAGAGACACCAGTCAGTGTACAGATTTCTCCCTGAGAGAGAGGGACTGAGAGACACGAGTCAGTGTACAGATATCTCCCTGAGAGAGAGGGACTGAGAGACACCAGACAGTGTACAGATATCTCCCTGAAAGGGAGGGACAGGGAGACACCAGTCAGTGTACAGATATCTCCCTGAGAGAGAGGTGAGTGAGACACATCAGTTAGTTTGCAGATATCTCCCTGAGACAGAGAGAATGAGAGACACCAGTTAGTGTGCAGATATCTCCCTGAGAGAGAGTGACTGAGAGACACCAGTCAGTGTACAGATATCTCCCTGAGAGAGAGGGAATGAGAGACATCAGTCAGTGTACAGATATCTCCCTGAGAGAGAGGGACTGAGAGACACCAGTCAGTGTACAGATATCTCCCTGAGAGAGGGGACTGAGAGACACCAGTCTGTGTACAGATATCTCCCTGAGAGAGAGAGGGACTGAGAGACACCAGTCAGTGTAGAGATATCTCCTTGAGACAGAGGGAGTGAGAGACACCAGTCAATGTACAGATATCTCCCTGAGAGGGAGGGAGTGAGAGACACCAGTCGATATACAGATATCTCCCTGAGAGGGAGGGACAGGGAGACAGCAGTCAGTGTACAGATATCTCCCTGAGAGAGAGGGTCTGAGAGACACCAGTCAGTGTACCGATATCTCCCTGAGAGAGAGGGACTGAGAGACACCAGTCAGTGTACAGATATCTCCCTGACAGAGAGAGAATGAGAGACACCAATCAATGTACAGATATCTCCCTGAGAGAGAGAGACTGAGAGACACCAGTCAATGTACAGATATCTCCCTGAGAGGGTGGGACAGGGAGACACCCGTCAGTGTACAGATATCTCCCTGAGAGAGAGGTGACTGAGACACATCAGTTAGTGTAGAGATATCTCCCTGAGAGAGAGAGAATGAGAGACACCAGTTAGTGTACAGATATCTCCCTGAGTGAGTGGGACTGAGAGACACCAGTCAGTGTACAGATATCTCCCTGAGAGAGAGGGGACAGAGAGACACCAGTCAGTGTACAGATATCTCCCTGAGAGAGAGGGACTGAGAGACACCAGTCAGAGTACAGATGTCTCTCTGAGAGAAATGGACTGAGAGACACTTTTCAGTGTACAGATAACTCCTGAGAGAGAGGGACTGAGAGGCACCATTCAGTACACAGGTATCTCCCTGAGAGAAAGGGACTGAGAGACACCAGTCAGTGTACAGATATCTCCCTGGGAGAGAGAGGGATTGAGAGACATCAGTCAGTGTACAGATATCTCCTGAGAGAGAGGGACTGAGAGACACCATTCAGTATACAGATATCTCCCTGAGAGAGAGTCACTGAGAGACACCAGTCAGTGTACAGATATCTCACAGAGAGAGAGGGACTGATAGACAACAGTCAATGTACAGATATCTCCCTGAGAGATTGGGACTGAGAGACACCAGACAGTGTACAGATATCTCCCTGAGCGAGTGGGACTGAGAGATACCAGTCAGTGTACAGATATCTCCCTGAGAGAGAGGGAATGAGCGTTCCGTCAGTGTACAGATATCTCCCTGAGAGAGAGGGGACTGAAAGACACCAGTCTGTGTAAAGATATCTCCCTGAGAGAGAGGGCGTGAGAGACACCAGTCAATGTACAAGATATCACCCTGAGAGGGAGGGAAAGGGAGACAGCAGTCAGTGTACAGATATCTCCCTGAGAGAGAGAGAGAATGAGAGACACCAGTTAATGTACAGATATCTCCCTGAGAGAGAGGGACTGAGAGACACCAGTCAGTGTACAGATATCTCCCTGAGAGAGAGAGACTGAGAGACACCAGTCAGTGTACAGACATCTCCCTGAGAGAGAGGGACTGAGAGACACCAGTAAGTGTACAGATATCTCCCTGAGAGAGAGAGACGGAGAGAGCCCAGTCAGTGTGCAGATATCTCCCTGAGAGAGTGGGACTGAGAGACACCAGTCAGTGTACAGATATCTGCCTGAGGGAGAGAGACTGAAAGACACCAGTCAGTGTACAAATATCTCCTTGAGAGAGAGAGACTGAGAGATACCAATCAGTGTACAGATATCTCCCTGAGAGAGAGGGACTGAGAGACACCAGTCAGTGTACAGATATCTCCCTGAGAGAGAGAGACTGAGAGACACCAGTCAATGTACAGATATCTCCCTGAGCGGGAGGGACAGGGAGACAGCAGTCAGTGTACAGATATCTCTCTCAGAGAGCGAGAATGAGAGGCACCAGTTAGTGTACACATATCTCCCTAAGAGATAGGGACTGAGGGACACCAGTCAGTGTACAGATATCTCCCTGAGAGAGAGGGGACTGAGAAGCACCAGTCAGAGTACAGATATCTCCCTGAGAGAGAGGGACTGAGAGACACCAGTCTGTGTACAGATATCTCCTGAGAGAGAGCGACTGAGAGACACCATTCAGTACAGATATCTCCATGAGAGAGAGGGACTGAGAGACACCAGTCAATGTACAGATATCTCCCTGAGAGAGAGAGACTGAGAGACACCAGTCAGTGTACAGATATCTCCCTGAGAGGGAGGGACTGAGAGACACCAGTCAGTGTACAGATATCCCCCTGAAAGGGAGCGACTGAGAGACACCAGTCAGTGTACAGATATCTCCCTGAGAGAGAGGGACTGAGAGACACCAGTCAGTGTACAGATATCTCCCTGAGAGAGAGAGACTGAGAGACACCAGTCAGTGTACAGATATCTCCCTGAGAGAGAGGGACTGAGAGACACCAGTGAATGTACAGATATCTCCGTGAGAGAGAGAGACTGAGAGACACCAGTGAATGTACAGATATCTCCGTGAGAGAGAGGGATTGGGAGACACAAGTCAGTGTACAGATATCTCCCTGAGAGAGAGGGACTGAGAGACACCAGTCAGTGTACAAATATGTCCCTGAGAGAGAGGGGACTGAGAGGCACCAGTCTGTGTACAGATATCTACCTGAGTGATAGAGGGACTGAGAGACACCTGTCAACGTACAGATATCTCCCTGAGAGGGAGGGACTGAGGGACACCAGTCAGTGTACATATATCTCCCTGAGAGACAGGGACTGAGAGACACCAGTCCGTGTACAGATATCTCCCTGAGAGAGAGAGACTGAGAGACACCAGTCAGTGTACAGATATCTCCCTGAGAGGGAGGGACTGAGAGACACCAGTCAGTGTACAGATATCTCCCTGAGAGAGAGAGACTGAGAGACACCAGTCAGTGTACAGATATCTCCCTGAGAGAGAGGGACTGAGAGACACCAGTCAATGTACAGATATCTCCCTGAGAGGGAGGGAATGAGAGACATCAGTCAGTGTACAGATATCTCCCTGAGAGAGAGGGACTGAGAGACACCAGTCAGCGTAGAGATATCTCCCTGAGTGAGAGGGACTGAGAGACACCAGTCAGTGTGCAGATATCTCCCTGACAGAGAGAGAATGAGAGACACCAATCAATGTACAGATATCTCCCTGAGAGGGAGGGACAGGGGGACACCAGTCAGTGTAGAGATATCTCCCTGAGAGAGAGGTGACTGAGAGACACCAGTCAGTGTACAGATATCTCCCTGAGAGAGAGGGACTGTGAGACACCAGTCAGTGCACAGATATCTCCCTGAGAGAGAGGGAATGAGAGACACCAGTTAGTGTACAGCTATCTCCCTGAGAGAGAGGGTCTGAGACACTCCAGTCAGTGTACAGATATCTCCCTGAGAGAGAGGGACTGAGAGACACCAGTCAGTGTACAGATATCTCCCTGAGAGAGGGACTGAGAGACACCAGTCAGTGTACAGATATCTCCCTGAGAGAGAGGGACTGAAAGATACCAGTCAGTGTACAGATATCTCCCTGAGAGAGAGAGACTGAGAGACACCAGTCAGTGTACAGATATCTCTCTGAGAGAGAGGGACTGAGAGACACCAGTCAATGTACAGATATCTCCTGAGAGGGAGGGACAGGGAGACAGCAGTCAGTGTACAGATATCTCCCTGAGAGAGAGGGACTGAGAGACACCAGTCAGTGTACAGATATCTCCCTGAGAGAGAGAGACTGAGAGACACCAGTCAATGTACAGATATCTCCTCAGAGGGAGGGACAGGGAGACAGCAGTCAGTGTACAGATATCTCCCTGAGAGAGAGGGACTGAGAGACACCAGTCGGTGTACAGATATCTTAATGAGGGAGAGGGGACTGAAAGACACCAGTCTGTGTACAGATATCTCCCTGAAAGAGAGAGGGACTGAGAGACACCAGTCAGTGTACAGATATCTCCCTGAGAGAGAGGGACTGAGAGACACCAGTCAGTGTACAGATATCTCCCTGAGAGAGAGGGACTGAGAGACACCAGTCAGTGTACAGATATCTCCCTGAGCGAGCGGGACTGAGAGATAACAGTCAGTGTACAGATATCTCCCTGAGAGAGAGGGAATGAGTGTTCAGTCAGTGTACAGATATCTCCCTGAGAGAGAGGGGACTGAAAGACACCAGTCTGTGTAAAGATATCTCCCTGAGAGAGAGGGAGTGAGAGACACCAGTCAGTGTACAGATATCACCCTGAGAGTGAGGGACAGGGAGACAGCAGTCAGTGTACAGATGTCTCCCTGAGAGAGAGGGGACTGAGAGACACCAGTCAGTGTACAGATATCTCCCTGAGAGAGAGGGACTGAGAGACACCAGTCAGTGTACAGATATCTCCCTGAGAGAGAGAGAGGGACAGAAAGACACCAGTCAGTGTACAGATATCTCCCTGAGAGAGAGGGACTGAGATACACCAGTCAGTGAACAGATATCTCCCTGAGAGAGAGGGAATGAGAGACATCAGTCAGTGTTCAGATATCTCCATGAGGGAGAGGGGACTGAGAGACACCAGTCAATGTACATATAATTCCCTGAGTTGGAGGGAATTAGAGACATCAGTCAGTGTACAGATATCTCCCTGAGAGGGAGGAACAGGGAGACACCAGTCAGTGTACAGATATCTCCCTGAGAGGGAGGAACAGGGAGACACCAGTCAGTGTACAGATATCTCTCTGAGAGAGCGAGAATGAGAGACACCAGTTAGTGTACAGATATCTCCCTGAGAGAGAGGGAGTGAGAGACACAGTCATTGTACAGATATCTCCCTGAGAGAGAGGGACTGAGAGACACAGTCATTGTACAGATATCTCCCTGAGAGAGAGGGACTGAGAGACACCAGTCAGTGTAAAGATATCTCCCTGAGAGAGAGAGAGGGACTGAGAGACACCAGTCAGTGTACAGATATCTCCCTGAGAGAGAGGGAGTGAGAGACACCAGTCAGTGTACAGATATCTCCCTGAGAGAGAGGGGCAGGGAGACAGCAGTCAGTGTACAGATATCTCCCTGAGAGAGAGGGACTGAGAGACACCAGTCAGTGTACAGATATCTCCCTGAGATAGAGGGTACTGAGAGGGACCAGTCAGCGTACAGATATCTCTCTGAGAGAAATGGACTGAGAGACACCAGTCAGTGTACAGATAACTCCTGAGAGATAGGGACTGAGAGACACCAGTCAGTGTACTGATATCTCCCTGAGAGAGAATGACTGAGAGACACCAGTCAGTGTACAGATATCTCCCTGAGAGAGAGGGACTGAGAGACACCAGTCAGTGTATAGATATCTCCCTGAGAGAGAGGGACTGAGAGACACCAGTCTGTGCACAGATATCTCCCTGAGAGAGAGGGAATGAGAGACATCAGTCAGTGTTCAGATATCTCCATGAGGGAGAGGGGACTGAGAGACACCAGTCAATGTACATATAATTCCCCGAGATGGACGGAATTAGAGACATCAGTCAGTGTACAGATATCTCCCTGAGAGGGAGGAACAGGGAGACACCAGTCAGTGTACAGATATCTCTCTGAGAGAGCGAGAATGAGAGACACCAGTTAGTGTACAGATATCTCCCTGAGAGAGAGGGGACTGAGAGAGACCAGTCAGTGTACAGATATCTCCCTGAGAGAGAGGGACTGAGAGACACCAGTCAGTGTACAGATATCTCCCAGAGAGAGAGAGACTGAGAGACACCAGTCAGTGTACAGATATCTCCCTGAGGGAGAGGGGCAGGGAGACAGCAGTGAGTGTACAGATATCTCCCTGAGAGAGAGAGAATGAGAGACACCAGTTAGTGTACAGATATCTCCCTGAAAGAGTGGGTCTGAGAGACACCAGTCAGTGTACAGATATGTCCCTGTGAGAGAGAGGGACTGAGAGACACCAGGCAGTGTACAGATATCTCCCTGAGAGAGAGGGACTGAGAGACACCAGTCAGTATACAGATATCTCCCTGAGAGAGAGTTGAGTGAGACACATCAGTTCTTGTGCAGATATCTCCCTGAGAGAGAGAGAATGAGAGACACCAGTTAGTGTACAGATATCTCCCTGAGCGAGAGGGACTGAGTGACACCAGTCAGTGTACAGATATCTCCCTGAGAAGAGGGAATGAGAGACACCAGTCAGTGTACAGATATCTCCATGAGGGAGATGGGACTGAAATACACCAGTCTGTGTACAGATATCTCCCTGAAAGAGAGAGGGACTGAGAGACACCAGTCAGTGTAGAGATATCTCCCTGAGAGAGAGGGACTGAGAGACACCAGTCAGTGTACAGATATCTCCCTGAGAGAGAGAGAATGAGAGACACCAGTCAATGTACATATAATTCCCTGAGATGGAGGGAATTAGAGACATCAGTCAGTGTACAGATATCGCCCTGAGAGAGAGGGACTGAGAGACACCAGTCAGAGTACAGATATCTCCCTGAGAGAGAGGGACTGAGAGACACCAGTCAGTGTACAGATATCTCCCTGAGAGAGTGGGACTGAGAGACACCAGTCAGTGTACAGATATCTCCCTGAGAGAGAGGGGACTGAAAGACACCAGTCTGTGTACAGATATCTCCCTGAAAGAGAGAGGGACTGAGAGACACCAGTCAGTGCAGAGATATCTCCCTGAGAGAGAGGGACTGAGAGACACCAGTCAGTGTACAGATATCTCCCTGAGAGAGAGGGACTGAGAGACCCAAGTCAAAGTATAGATATCGCCCTGAGAGGGAGGGACAGGGAGACAGCAGTCAGGGTACAGATATCTTTCTGATAGAGCGAGAATGAGAGACACCAGTCAATGTACAGATATCTCCCCGAGAGAGTGAGACTGAGAGACACCAGTCATTGTACAGATATCTCCCTGAGAGGGAGAGAGTGAGAGACACCAGTCAGTGTACAGAAATCTCCCAGAGAGAGAGAGACTGAGAGATACCAGTGAGTGTACAGATATCTCCCTGAGAGAGAGGGACTGAGAGACACCAGTCAGCGTACAGATATCTCCCTTAGAGAGAGGGGACGGAGAGACACCAGTCAGTGTACATATATCTCTCTGAGAGGGAGGGACTGAGAGATACCAGTCAGTGTACAGATATCTCCCTGAGAGAGAGGGAGTGAGAGACACAGTCATTGTACAGATATCTCCCTGAGAGAGAGGGACTGAGACACACAGTCATTGTACAGATATCTCCCTGAGAGAGAGGGACTGAGAGACACCAGTCAGTGTAAAGATATCTCCCTGAGAGAGAGAGAGGGACTGAGAGACACCAGTCAGTGTACAGATATCTCCCTGAGAGAGAGGGAGTGAGAGACACCAGTCAGTGTACAGATATCTCCCTGAGAGAGAGGGGCAGGGAGACAGCAGTCAGTGTAGAGATATCTCCCTGAGAGAGAGAGAATGAGAGACACCAGTTAGTGTACAGATATCTCCCTGAGAGGGAGGGACTGATAGACACCAGTCAGTAAAAATATATCTCCCTGAGAGTGAGGGACTGAGAGACACCAGTCAGTGTACAGATATCTCCCTGAGAGAGAGAGACTGAGAGACACCAGTCAGTGTACAGATATCTCCCAGAGAGAGAGGGACTGAGAGACACCAGTTAGTGTACAGATATCTCCCTGAGCGAGAGGGACTGAGAGACACCAGTCACTGTACAGATATCTCCCAGAGAGAGAGGGACTGAGAGACACCAGACAGTGTACTGATATCTCCCTGAGAGAGAGAGAATGAGAGACACCAGTAAGTGTGCAGATATCTCCCTGAGAGAGAGGGACTGAGAGACACCAGTCAGTGTACAGATATCTCCCTGAGAGAGAGGGACTGAGAGACACCAGTCAGTGTACAGATATCTCCCAGAGAGAGAGAGACTGAGAGACACCAGTCAGTGTACAGATATCTCCCTGAGGGAGAGGGGCAGGGAGACAGCAGTGAGTGTACAGATATCTCCCTGAGAGAGAGAGAATGAGAGACACCAGTTAGTGTACAGATATCTCCCTGAAAGAGTGGGTCTGAGAGACACCAGTCAGTGTACAGATATGTCCCTGTGAGAGAGAGGGACTGAGAGACACCAGGCAGTGTACAGATATCTCCCTGAGAGAGAGGGACTGAGAGACACCAGTCAGTATACAGATATCTCCCTGAGAGAGAGTTGAGTGAGACACATCAGTTCTTGTGCAGATATCTCCCTGAGAGAGAGAGAATGAGAGACACCAGTTAATGTACAGATATCTCCCTGAGCGAGAGGGACTGAGTGACACCAGTCAGTGTACAGATATCTCCCTGAGAAGAGGGACTGAGAGACACCAGTCAGTGTACAGATATCTCCATGAGGGAGATGGGACTGAAATACACCAGTCTGTGTACAGATATCTCCCTGAAAGAGAGAGGGACTGAGAGACACCAGTCAGTGTAGAGATATCTCCCTGAGAGAGAGGGACTGAGAGACACCAGTCAGTGTACAGATATCTCCCTGAGAGAGAGAGAATGAGATACACCAGTCAATGTACATATAATTCCCTGAGATGGAGGGAATTAGAGACATCAGTCAGTGTACAGATATCGCCCTGAGAGAGAGGGACTGAGAGACACCAGTCAGAGTACAGATATCTCCCTGAGAGAGAGGGACTGAGAGACACCAGTCAGTGTACAGATATCTCCCTGAGAGAGTGGGACTGAGAGACACCAGTCAGTGTACAGATATCTCCCTGAGAGAGAGGGGACTGAAAGACACCAGTCTGTGTACAGATATCTCCCTGAAAGAGAGAGGGACTGAGAGACACCAGTCAGTGCAGAGATATCTCCCTGAGAGAGAGGGAGTGAGAGACACCAGTCAGTGTACAGATATCTCCCTGAGAGAGAGGGACTGAGAGACCCAAGTCAAAGTATAGATATCGCCCTGAGAGGGAGGGACAGGGAGACAGCAGTCAGGGTACAGATATCTTTCTGATAGAGCGAGAATGAGAGACACCAGTCAATGTACAGATATCTCCCCGAGAGAGTGAGACTGAGAGACACCAGTCATTGTACAGATATCTCCCTGAGAGGGAGAGAGTGAGAGACACCAGTCAGTGTACAGAAATCTCCCAGAGAGAGAGAGACTGAGAGATACCAGTGAGTGTACAGATATCTCCCTGAGAGAGAGGGACTGAGAGACACCAGTCAGCGTACAGATATCTCCCTGAGAGAGAGGGGACGGAGAGACACCAGTCAGTGTACATATATCTCTCTGAGAGGGAGGGACTGAGAGATACCAGTCAGTGTACAGATATCTCCATGAGAGAGAGGGAGTGAGAGACACAGTCATTGTACAGATATCTCCCTGAGAGAGAGGGACTGAGACACACAGTCATTGTACAGATATCTCCCTGAGAGAGAGGGACTGAGAGACACCAGTCAGTGTAAAGATATCTCCCTGAGAGAGAGAGAGGGACTGAGAGACACCAGTCAGTGTACAGATATCTCCCTGAGAGAGAGGGAGTGAGAGACACCAGTCAGTGTACAGATATCTCCCTGAGAGAGAGGGGCAGGGAGACAGCAGTCAGTGTAGAGATATCTCCCTGAGAGAGAGAGAATGAGAGACACCAGTTAGTGTACAGATATCTCCCTGAGAGGGAGGGACTGATAGACACCAGTCAGTAAAAATATATCTCCCTGAGAGTGAGGGACTGAGAGACACCAGTCAGTGTACAGATATCTCCCTGAGAGAGAGAGACTGAGAGACACCAGTCAGTGTACAGATATGTCCCAGAGAGAGAGGGACTGAGAGACACCAGTTAGTGTACAGATATCTCCCTGAGCGAGAGGGACTGAGAGACACCAGTCACTGTACAGATATCTCCCAGAGAGAGAGGGACTGAGAGACACCAGACAGTGTACTGATATCTCCCTGAGAGAGAGAGAATGAGAGACACCAGTAAGTGTGCAGATATCTCCCTGAGAGAGAGGGACTGAGAGACACCAGTCAGTGTACAGATATCTCCCTGAGCGAGAGGGATTGAAAGACAGCAGACAGTGTACAGATATCTCCCTGAGAGACAGGGAATGAAAGACACCAGTCTGTGTACAGATATCTCCCTGAGAGTGAGGGAATGAGAGACATCAGTCAGTGTACAGATATCTCCCTGAGAGAGAGGGACTGAGATACACCAGTCAGTGTACAGATAACTCCCTGAGAGAGAGAGAGACTGAGAGACACCAGTCAGTGTACAGATATCTCACTGAGAGAGAGGGACTGAGAGACACCAGTCACTGTACAGATATCTCCCTGAGAGAGAGGGACTGAGAGACACCAGTCAGTGTACAGATATCTCCCTGAAAGAGAGATTGACTGAGACACACCAGTCAGTGTACAGATATCTCCTTGAGAGAGAGGGACTGAGAGACACCAGTCAGTGTACAGATATCTCCCTGAGAGCGATGGACTAAGAGACACCAGTCAGTGTACAGATATCTCCCTGAGAGAGAGGGACTGAGAGACACCAGTCAGTGTACAGATATCTCCCTGAGAGGGTGGGACTGATAGACACCAGTCAATGTACAAATATCTCCCTGAGAGGGAGGGAATGAGAGACATCAGTCAGTGTACAGATATCTCCCTGAGAGAGAGGGACTGAGAGACACCAGTCTGTGCACAGATATCTCCCTGAGAGAGAGGGGACTGAGAGACACCAGTCAGTGTACAGATATCGCCCTGAGAGAGTGGGACTGAGAGACACCAGTCAGTGTACAGATATCTCCCTGAGAGAGAGGGACTGAGAGACACCAGTGAGTATACAGATATCACCGTGAGAGAGAGGGAGTGAGAGACACCAGTCACTGTACAGATATCTCCCTGAGAGAGAGGGACTGAGAGACACCAGTCAGTGTACAGATATCTCCCTGAAAGAGAGATTGACTGAGACACACCAGTCAGTGTACAGATATCACCTTGAGAGAGAGGGACTGAGAGACACCAGTCAGTGTACAGATATCTCCCTGAGAGCGATGGACTAAGAGACACCAGTCAGTGTACAGATATCTCCCTGAGAGAGAGGGACTGAGAGACACCAGTCAGTGTACAGATATCTCCCTGAGAGGGTGGGACTGATAGACACCAGTCAATGTACAAATATCTCCCTGAGAGGGAGGGAATGAGAGACATCAGTCAGTGTACAGATATCTCCCTGAGAGAGAGGGACTGAGAGACACCAGTCTGTGCACAGATATCTCCCTGAGAGAGAGGGGACTGAGAGACACCAGTCAGTGTACAGATATCGCCCTGAGAGAGTGGGACTGAGAGACACCAGTCAGTGTACAGATATCTCCCTGAGAGAGAGGGACTGAGAGACACCAGTGAGTATACAGATATCACCGTGAGAGAGAGGGAGTGAGAGACACCAGTCAGTGTACAGATATCTCCCTGAGAGAGAGAGAGACTGAGAGATACCAGTCAGTGTACAGATATCTCCCTGAGAGAGAGAGACTGAGAGACACCAGTCAATGTTCAGATATCTCCCTGAGAGGGAGGGACATGGAGACAGCAGTCAGTGTACAGATATCTCCCTGAGAGAGAGAGAATGAGAGACTCCAGTTAGTGTACACATATCTCCCTGCGAGAGAGGGACTGAGGGACACCAGTCAATGTAAAGATATCTCCCTGAGAGAGAGGGAGTGAGAGACACCAGTAAATGTACAGATATCTCCCTGAGAGTGAGGGACAGGGAGACAGCAGTCAGTGAACAGTTATCTCCCTGAGAGAGAGAGAATGAGAGACACCAGTCAGTGTACAGATATCTCACTGAGAGAGAGGGACTGAGAGACACCAGTCAGTGTACAGATATCTCCCTGAGAGAGTGGGACTGAGAGACACCAGTCAGTGTACAGATATCTCCCTGAGAGAGAGGGGACTGAAAGACACCAGTCTGTGTACAGATATCTCCCTGAAAGAGAGAGGGACTGATAGACACCAGTCAGTGGAAATATATCTCCCTGAGAGAGAGGGAGTGAGAGACACCAGTCAGTGTACAGATATCTCCCTGAGAGAGAGGGACTGAGAGACACCAGTCAAAGTATAGATATCGCCCTGAGAGGGAGGGACAGGGAGACAGCAGTCAGGGTACAGATATCTTTCTGATAGAGCGAGAATGAGAGACACCAGTCAATGTACAGATATCTCCCCGAGAGAGTGAGACTGAGAGACACCAGTCATTGTACCGATATCTCCCTGAGAGAGAGAGAGTGAGAGACACCAGTCAGTGTACAGAAATCTCCCAGAGAGAGAGAGACTGAGAGATACCAGTGAGTGTACAGATATCTCCCTGAGAGAGAGGGACTGAGAGACACCAGTCAGCGTACAGATATCTCCCTGAGAGAGAGGGGACGGAGAGACACCAGTCAGTGTACATATATCTCTCTGAGAGGGAGGGACTGAGAGATACCAGTCAGTGTACAGATATCTCCCTGAGAGAGAGGGAGTGAGAGACACAGTCATTGTACAGATATCTCCCTGAGAGAGAGGGACTGAGAGACACAGTCATTGTACAGATATCTCCCTGAGAGAGAGGGACTGAGAGACACCAGTCAGTGTAAAGATATCTCCCTGAGAGAGAGGGAGTGAGAGACACCAGTCAGTGTACAGATATCTCCCTGAGAGAGAGGGGCAGGGAGACAGCAGTCAGTGTAGAGATATCTCCCTGAGAGAGAGAGAATGAGAGACACCAGTTAGTGTACAGATATCTCCCTGAGAGGGAGGGACTGAT
Source organism: Isurus oxyrinchus (assembly GCA_026770705.1). Lineage (NCBI taxonomy): Eukaryota > Metazoa > Chordata > Chondrichthyes > Lamniformes > Lamnidae > Isurus > Isurus oxyrinchus. The sequence goes on along the minus strand of JANJGN010000885.1, from coordinate 192,501 downwards.
AGACACCAGTCAGTAAAAATATATCTCCCTGAGAGTGAGGGACTGAGAGACACCAGTCAGTGTACAGATATCTCCCTGAGAGAGAGAGACTGAGAGACACCAGTCAGTGTACAGATATCTCCCAGAGAGAGAGGGACTGAGAGACACCAGTTAGTGTACAGATATCTCCCTGAGCGAGAGGGACTGAGAGACACCAGTCACTGTACAGATATCTCCCAGAGAGAGAGGGACTGAGAGACACTTGACAGTGTACTGATATCTCCCTGAGAGAGAGAGAATGAGAGACACCAGTAAGTGTGCAGATATCTCCCTGAGAGAGAGGGACTGAGAGACACCAGTCAGTGTACAGATATCTCCCTGAGCGAGAGGGATTGAAAGACAGCAGACAGTGTACAGATATCTCCCTGAGAGACAGGGAATGAAAGACACCAGTCTGTGTACAGATATCTCCCTGAGAGTGAGGGAATGAGAGACATCAGTCAGTGTACAGATATCTCCCTGAGAGAGAGGGACTGAGATACACCAGTCAGTGTACAGATATCTCCCTGAGAGAGAGAGAGACTGAGAGACACCAGTCAGTGTACAGATATCTCACTGAGAGAGAGGGACTGAGAGACACCAGTCACTGTACAGATATCTCCCTGAGAGAGAGGGACTGAGAGACACCAGTCAGTGTACAGATATCTCCCTGAAAGAGAGATTGACTGAGACACACCAGTCAGTGTACAGATATCTCCTTGAGAGAGAGGGACTGAGAGACACCAGTCAGTGTACAGATATCTCCCTGAGAGCGATGGACTAAGAGACACCAGTCAGTGTACAGATATCTCCCTGAGAGAGAGGGACTGAGAGACACCAGTCAGTATACAGATATCTCCCTGAAAGAGAGAGGGACTGAGAGAAACCAGTCAGTGTACAGATAATTCCCTGAGAGAGAGGGACGAGAGACACCAGTCAATGTACAGATATCTCTCTGAGAGAGAGGGACTGAGGGACACTAGTCAGTGTACAGATATCTCCCTGAGAGGGTGGGACTGATAGACACCAGTCAATGTACAAATATCTCCCTGAGAGGGAGGGAATGAGAGACATCAGTCAGTGTACGGATATCTCCCTGAGAGAGAGGGACTGAGAGACACCAGTCTGTGCACAGATATCTCCCTGAGAGAGAGGGGACTGAGAGACACCAGTCAGTGTACAGATATCGCCCTGAGAGAGTGGGACTGAGAGACACCAGTCAGTGTACAGATATCTCCCTGAGAGAGAGGGACTGAGAGACACCAGTGAGTATACAGATATCACCGTGAGAGAGAGGGAGTGAGAGACACCAGTCAGTGTACAGATATCTCCCTGAGAGAGAGAGAGACTGAGAGATACCAGTCAGTGTACAGATATCTCCCTGAGAGAGAGAGACTGAGAGACACCAGTCAATGTTCAGATATCTCCCTGAGAGGGAGGGACATGGAGACAGCAGTCAGTGTACAGATATCTCCCTGAGAGAGAGAGAATGAGAGACTCCAGTTAGTGTACACATATCTCCCTGCGAGAGAGGGACTGAGGGACACCAGTCAATGTAAAGATATCTCCCTGAGAGAGAGGGAGTGAGAGACACCAGTAAATGTACAGATATCTCCCTGAGAGTGAGGGACAGGGAGACAGCAGTCAGTGAACAGTTATCTCCCTGAGAGAGAGAGAATGAGAGACACCAGTCAGTGTACAGATATCTCACTGAGAGAGAGGGACTGAGAGACACCAGTCAGTGTAGAGATATCTACCTGAGAGAGAGAGAATGAGAGACACCAGTTAGTGTACAGATATCTCTCTGAGCGAGAGGGACTGAGAGACACCAGTCAGTGTACAGATATCTCCCTGAGAGGGAGGGTTGATAGACACCAGTCAGTGGAAATATATCTCCCTGAGAGAGAGGGACTGAGAGACACCAGTCAGTGTACAGATATCTCCCAGAGAGAGAGGGAATGAGAGACATCAGTCAGTGTACAGATATCTCCCTGAGAGAGAGTGACTCAGATACACCAGTCAGTGTACAGATATCTCCCTGAGAGAGAGGGGACTGAGAGACACCAGTCAGTGTACAGATATCTCCCTGAGAGAGAGGGACTGAGAGACACCAGTCACTGTACAGATATCTCCCTGAGAGAGAGGGACTGAGAGACACCAGTCAGTGTACAGATATCTCCCGGAAAGAGAGATTGACTGAGACACACCAGTCAGTGTACAGATATATCCTTGAGAGAGAGGGACTGAGAGACACCAGTCTGTGCACAGATATCTCCCTGAGAGAGAGGGGACTGAGAGACACCAGTCAGTGTACAGATATCGCCCTGAGAGAGTGGGACTGAGAGACACCAGTCAGTGTACAGATATCTCCCTGAGAGAGAGGGACTGAGAGACACCAGTGAGTATACAGACATCACCGTGAGAGAGAGGGAGTGAGAGACACCAGTCAGTGTACAGATATCTCCCTGAGAGAGAGAGAGACTGAGAGATACCAGTCAGTGTACAGATATCTCCCTGAGAGAGAGAGACTGAGAGACACCAGTCAATGTTCAGATATCTCCCTGAGAGGGAGGGACATGGAGACAGCAGTCAGTGTACAGATATCTCCCTGAGAGAGAGAGAATGAGAGACTCCAGTTAGTGTACACATATCTCCCTGCGAGAGAGGGACTGAGGGACACCAGTCAATGTAAAGATATCTCCCTGAGAGAGAGGGAGTGAGAGACACCAGTAAATGTACAGATATCTCCCTGAGAGTGAGGGACAGGGAGACAGCAGTCAGTGAACAGTTATCTCCCTGAGAGAGAGAGAATGAGAGACACCAGTCAGTGTACAGATATCTCACTGAGAGAGAGGGACTGAGAGACACCAGTCAGTGTACAGATATCTGCCTGAGAGAGTGGGACTGAGAGACACCAGTCAGTGTACAGATATCTCCCTGAGAGAGAGGGGACTGAAAGACACCAGTCTGTGTACAGATATCTCCCTGAAAGAGAGAGGGACTGATAGACACCAGTCAGTGGAAATATATCTCCCTGAGAGAGAGGGAGTGAGAGACACCAGTCAGTGTACAGATATCTCCCTGAGAGAGAGGGACTGAGAGACACCAGTCAAAGTATAGATATCGCCCTGAGTGGGAGGGACAGGGAGACAGCAGTCAGGGTACAGATATCTTTCTGATAGAGCGAGAATGAGAGACACCAGTCAATGTACAGATATCTCCCCGAGAGAGTGAGACTGAGAGACACCAGTCATTGTACCGATATCTCCCTGAGAGAGAGAGAGTGAGAGACACCAGTCAGTGTACAGAAATCTCCCAGAGAGAGAGAGACTGAGAGATACCAGTGAGTGTACAGATATCTCCCTGAGAGAGAGGGACTGAGAGACACCAGTCAGCGTACAGATATCTCCCTGAGAGAGAGGGGACGGAGAGACACCAGTCAGTGTACATATATCTCTCTGAGAGGGAGGGACTGAGAGATACCAGTCAGTGTACAGATATCTCCCTGAGAGAGAGGGAGTGAGAGACACAGTCATTGTACAGATATCTCCCTGAGAGAGAGGGACTGAGAGACACAGTCATTGTACAGATATCTCCCTGAGAGAGAGGGACTGAGAGAAACCAGTCAGTGTAAAGATATCTCCCTGAGAGAGAGGGAGTGAGAGACACCAGTCAGTGTACAGATATCTCCCTGAGAGAGAGGGGCAGGGAGACAGCAGTCAGTGTAGAGATATCTCCCTGAGAGAGAGAGAATGAGAGACACCAGTTAGTGTACAGATATCTCCCTGAGAGGGAGGGACTGATAGACACCAGTCAGTAAAAATATATCTCCCTGAGAGTGAGGGACTGAGAGACACCAGTCAGTGTACAGATATCTCCCTGAGAGAGAGAGACTGAGAGACACCAGTCAGTGTACAGATATCTCCCAGAGAGAGAGGGACTGAGAGACACCAGTTAGTGTACAGATATCTCCCTGAGCGAGAGGGACTGAGAGACACCAGTCACTGTACAGATATCTCCCAGAGAGAGAGGGACTGAGAGACACTTGACAGTGTACTGATATCTCCCTGAGAGAGAGAGAATGAGAGACACCAGTAAGTGTGCAGATATCTCCCTGAGAGAGAGGGACTGAGAGACACCAGTCAGTTTACAGATATCTCCCTGAGCGAGAGGGATTGAAAGACAGCAGACAGTGTACAGATATCTCCCTGAGAGACAGGGAATGAAAGACACCAGTCTGTGTACAGATATCTCCCTGAGAGTGAGGGAATGAGAGACATCAGTCAGTGTACAGATATCTCCCTGAGAGAGAGGGACTGAGATACACCAGTCAGTGTACAGATATCTCCCTGAGAGAGAGAGAGACTGAGAGACACCAGTCAGTGTACAGATATCTCACTGAGAGAGAGGGACTGAGAGACACCAGTCACTGTACAGATATCTCCCTGAGAGAGAGGGACTGAGAGACACCAGTCAGTGTACAGATATCTCCCTGAAAGAGAGATTGACTGAGACACACCAGTCAGTGTACAGATATCTCCTTGAGAGAGAGGGACTGAGAGACACCAGTCAGTGTACAGATATCTCCCTGAGAGCGATGGACTAAGAGACACCAGTCAGTGTACAGATATCTCCCTGAGAGAGAGGGACTGAGAGACACCAGTCAGTATACAGATATCTCCCTGAAAGAGAGAGGGACTGAGAGAAACCAGTCAGTGTACAGATAATTCCCTGAGAGAGAGGGACGAGAGACACCAGTCAATGTACAGATATCTCTCTGAGAGAGAGGGACTGAGGGACACTAGTCAGTGTACAGATATCTCCCTGAGAGGGTGGGACTGATAGACACCAGTCAATGTACAAATATCTCCCTGAGAGGGAGGGAATGAGAGACATCAGTCAGTGTACAGATATCTCCCTGAGAGAGAGGGACTGAGAGACACCAGTCTGTGCACAGATATCTCCCTGAGAGAGAGGGGACTGAGAGACACCAGTCAGTGTACAGATATCGCCCTGAGAGAGTGGGACTGAGAGACACCAGTCAGTGTACAGATATCTCCCTGAGAGAGAGGGACTGAGAGACACCAGTGAGTATACAGATATCACCGTGAGAGAGAGGGAGTGAGAGACACCAGTCAGTGTACAGATATCTCCCTGAGAGAGAGAGAGACTGAGAGATACCAGTCAGTGTACAGATATCTCCCTGAGAGAGAGAGACTGAGAGACACCAGTCAATGTTCAGATATCTCCCTGAGAGGGAGGGACAGGGAGACAGCAGTCAGTGTACAGATATCTCCCTGAGAGAGTTAGACAGAGAGACTCCAGTTAGTGTACACATATCTCCCTGCGAGAGAGGGACTGACAGAAACCAGTCAATGTACAGATATCTCCCTTAGAGAGAGGGAGTGAGAGACACCAGTCAATGTACAGATATCTCCCTGAGAGTGAGGGACAGGGAGACAGCAGTCAGTGAACAGTTATCTCCCTGAGAGAGAGAGAATGAGAGACACCAGTCCCTGTACAGATAACTCACTGAGAGAATGGGACTGAGAGACACCTGTCAGTGTAGAGATATCACCCTGAGAGAGAGAGAATGAGAGACACCAGTTAGTGTACAGATATCTCCCTGAGCGAGAGGGACTGAGAGACACCAGTCAGTGTACAGATATCTCCCTGAGAGAGAGAGACTGAGAGACACCAGTCAGTGTCCAGATATCTCCCTGAGAGGGAGGGACAGGGAGACACCAGTCAGTGTACAGATATCTCCCTGAGAGAGAGAGAATGAGAGACACCAATTATCTGCAGATATCTCCCTGAGAGTGAGGGACTGAGAGACACCAGACAGTGTACAGATATCTCCCTGAGCGAGAGAGACTGAGAGACACCAGTTAGTGTACAAATATCTCCCTGAGAGAGAGGGAATGAGAGACATCAGTCAGTGTACAGATATCTCCCTGAGATAGAGGGGACTGAAAGACACCAGTTAGTGTACAGATATCTCCCTGAAAGAGAGAGGGACTGAGAGACACCAGTCAGTGTACAGATATCTCCCTGGGAAGAGGGACTGAGAGACACCAGTCAGTGCACAGATATCTCCCTGATATAGAGGGGACTGAAAGACACCAGTCAGTGTACAGATATCTCCCTGAAAGAGAGAGGGACTGAGAGACACCAGTCAGTGTACAGATATCTCCCTGAGAGAGAGGGACTGAGAGACACCAGTCAGTGTACAGAATCTCACTGAGAGAGAGGGACTGAGAGACACCAGTCAGTTTACAGATATCTCCCTGAGAAGAGGGACTGAGAGACACCAGTCAGTGTACAGATATCTCCCTGAGAAAGAGGGACTGAGAGACACCAGTCAGTGTATAGATATCTCCCTGAGAGAGAGGGGACTGAGAGACACCAGTCAGTGTACAGATATCTCCCTGAGAGAGAGGGGACTGAGAGACACCAGTCAGTGTACAGATATCTCCCTGAGAGAGTGGGACTGAGAGACACCAGTCAGTGTACAGATATCTCCCTGAGAGAGAGGGACTGAGAGACACCAGTCAGTGTACAGATATCTCCCTGAAAGAGAGAGGGACTGAGAGACACCAGTCAGTGTACAGATATCTCCCTGGGAAGAGGGACTGAGAGACACCAGTCAGTGTACAGATATCTCCCTGAGATAGAGGGGACTGAAAGACACCAGTCAGTGTACAGATATCTCCCTGAAAGAGAGAGGGACTGAGAGACACCAGTCAATTTACAGATATCTCCCTGAGAGAGAGGGAGTGAGAGACACCAGTCAATGTACAGATATCTCCCTGAGAGTGAGGGACAGGGAGACAGCAGTCGGTGAACAGTTATCTCCCTGAGAGAGAGAGAATGAGAGACACCAGTCAGTGTACAGATATCTCACTGAGAGAGAGGGACTGAGAGACACCAGTCAGTGTAGAGATATCTCCCTGAGAGAGAGAAAATGAGAGACACCAGTTAGTGTACGGATATCTCCCTGAGCGAGAGGGACTGAGAGACACCAGTCAATGTACAGATATCTCCCAGAGAGAGAGGGACTGAGAGACACCAGTCAGTGTACAGATATCTCCCTGAGCGAGAGGGACTGAGAGGCACCAGTCACTGTACAGATATCTCCCTGAGAGAGAGGGACTGAGAGACACCAGACAGTGTACTGATATCTCCCTGAGAGAGAGAGAATGAGAGACACCAGTTATCTGCAGATATCTCCCTGAGAGTGAGGGACTGAGAGACACCAGACAGTGTACAGATATCTCCCTGAGCGAGAGAGACTGAGAGACACCAGTTAGTGTACAGATATCTCCCTGAGAGAGAGGGAATGAGAGACATCAGTCAGTGTACAGATATCTCCCTGAGATAGAGGGGACTGAAAGACTCCAGTCAGTGTACAGATATCTCCCTGAAAGAGAGAGGGACTGAGAGACACCAGTCAGTGTACAGATATCTCCCTGAGAGAGAGGGATTGAGAGACACCAGTCAGTGTACAGAAGCTCCCTGAGAGAGAGGGACTGAGAGACACCAGTCAGTTTACAGATATCTCCCTGAGAAGAGGGACTGAGAGACACCAGTCAGTGTACAGATATCTCCCTGAGAGAGAGGGACTGAGAGACACCAGTCAGTGTATAGATATCTCCCTGAGAGAGAGGGGACTGAGAGACACCAGTCAGTGTACAGATATCTCCCTGGGAGAGAGGGGACTGAGAGACACCAGTCAGTGTACAGATATCTCCCTGAGTGAGTGGGACTGAGAGACACCAGTCAGTGTACAGATATCTCCCTGAGAGAGAGGGACTGAGAGACAACAGTCAGTGTACAGATATCTCCCTGGGAAGAGGGACTGAGAGACACCAGTCAGTGTACAGATATCTCCCTGAGATAGAGGGGACTGAAAGACACCAGTCAGTGTACAGATATCTCCCTGAAAGAGAGAGGGACTGAGAGACACCTGTCAGTGTACAGATATCTCCCTGAGAGAGAGGGACTGAGAGACACCAGTCAGTGTACAGAATCTCACTGAGAGAGAGGGACTGAGAGACACCAGTCAGTGTACAGATATCTCCCTGAGAAGAGGGACTGAGAGACACCAGTCAGTGTACAGATATCTCCCTGAGAGAGAGGGACTGAGAGACACCAGTCAGTGTATAGATATCTGCCTGAGAGAGAGGGGACTGAGAGACACCAGTCAGTGTACAGATATCTCCCTGAGAGAGAGGGGAGTTAGAGACACCAGTCAGTGTACAGATATCTCCCTGAGAGAGAGGGACTGAGAGACACCAGTCAGTGTACAGATATCTCCCTGAGAGAGAGGGACTGAGAGACACCAGTCAGTGTACAGATATCACCCTGAGAGAGAGGGAGTGAGAGACACCATTCAATGTACAGATATCTCCCTGAGAGAGAGAGACTGAGAGACACCAGTCAGTGTACAGATATTACCCTGAGAGAGAGGGAGTGAGAGACACCAGTCAATGTACAGATATCTCCCTGAGAGAGAGGGACTGAGAGACAACAGTCAGTGCACAGTTATCACCCTCAGAGAGAGAGAATGAGAGACACCAGTCAGTGTACAGGTATCTCCCTGAGAGAGAGGGACTGAGAGACACCAGTCAGTGTACAGATATCTCGCTGAGAGAGAGAGACTGAGAGACACCAGTCAGTGTACAGATATATCCCTGAGAGAGAGAGACTGAGAGACACTAGTCAGTGTACAGATATCTCCCTGAGAGAGATGGGACTGAGAGACACCAGTCAGTGTACAGATATCTCCCTGAGAGAGAGAGAGACTGAGAGATACCAGTCAGTGTACAGATATCTCCCTGAGAGAGAGAGACTGAGAGACACCAGTCAGTGTTCAGATATCTCCCTGAGAGGGAGGGACATGGAGACAGCAGTCAGTGTACAGATATCTCCCTGATAGAGAGAGAAAGAGAGACTTCAGTTAGTGTACACATATCTCCCTGCGAGAGAGGGACTGAGGGACACCAGTCAATTTACAGATATCTCCCTGAGAGGGAGGGAGTGAGAGACACCAGTCAATGTACAGTTATCTCCCTGAGAGTGAGGGACAGGGAGACAGCAGTCGGTGAACAGTTATCTCCCTGAGAGAGAGAGAATGAGAGACACCAGTCAGTGTACAGATATCTCCCTGAGCGAGTGGGACTGAGAGACAGCAGACAGTGTACAGATATCTCCCTGAGAGACAGGGAATGAGAGACATCAGTCAGTGTACAGATATCTCCCTGAGAGAGAGGTGAGTGAGACACATCAGTTCTTGTGCAGATATCTCCCTGAGAGAGAGAGAATGAGAGACAACAGTTATCTGCAGATATCTCCCTGAGAGAGAGGGACTGAGAGACACCAGACAGTGTATAGATATCTCCCTGAGTGAGAGAGACTGAGAGACACCAGTTAGTGAACAGATATCTCCCTGAGAGAGAGGGAATGAGAGACATCAGTCAGTGTACAGATATCTCCCTGAGATAGAGGGGACTGAAAAACACCAGTCAGTGTACAGATATCTCCCTGAAAGAGAGAGGGACTGAGAGACACCAGTCAGTGTACAGATATCTCCCTGGGAAGAGGGACTGAGAGACACCAGTCAGTGTACAGATATCTCCCTGAGATAGAGGGGACTGAAAGACACCGGTCAGTGTACAGATATCTCCCTGAAAGAGAGAGGGACTGAGAGACACCAGTCAGTGTACAGATATCTCCCTGAGAGAGAGGGACTGAGAGACACCAGTCAGTGCACAGAATCTCCCTGAGAGAGAGGGACTGAGAGACACCAGTCAGTTTTCAGATATCTCCCTGAGAAGAGGGACTGAGAGACACCAGTCAGTGTACAGATATCTCCCTGAGAGAGAGGGACTGAGAGACACCAGTCAGTGTATAGATATCTCCCTGAGAGAGAGGGGACTGAGAGACACCAGTCAGTGTACAGATATCTCCCTGGGAGAGAGGGGACTGAGAGACACCAGTCAGTGTACAGATATCTCCCTGAGAGAGTGGGACTGAGAGACACCAGTCAGTGTACAGATATCTCCCTGAAAGTGAGAGGGACTGAGAGACACCAGTCAGTGTACAGATATCTCCCTGAGAGAGAGGGACTGAGAGACACCAGTCAGTGTACAGAATCTCACTGAGAGAGAGGGACTGAGAGACACCAGTCAGTGTACAGATATCTCCCTGAGAAGAGGGACTGAGAGACACCAGTCAGTGTACAGATATCTCCCTGTGAGAGAGAGAATGAGAGACACCAGTCAGTGTACAGATATCTCCCTGAGAGAGAGGGACTGAGAGACACCAGTCAGTGTATAGATATCTGCCTGAGAGAGAGGGGACTGAGAGACACCAGTCAGTGTACAGATATCTCCCTGAGAGAGAGGGGAGTGAGAGACACCAGTCAGTGTACAGATATCTCCCTGAGAGAGAGGGAGTGAGAGACACCAGTCAGTGTACAGATATCTCCCTGAGAGAGAGGGACTGAGAGACACCAGTCAGTGTACAGATATTACCCTGAGAGAGAGGGAGTGAGAGACACCAGTCAATGTACAGATATCTCCCTGAGAGAGAGGGACTGAGAGACAACAGTCAGTGCACAGTTATCACCCTCAGAGAGAGAGAATGAGAGACACCAGTCAGTGTACAGATATCTCCATGAGAGAGAGGGACTGAGAGACACCAGTCAGTGTACAGATATCTCGCTGAGAGAGAGAGACTGAGAGACACCAGTCAGTGTACAGATATCTCCCTGAGAGAGAGAGACTGAGAGACACTAGTCAGTGTACAGATATCTCCCTGAGGGAGAGGGACTGAGAGACACCAGTCAGTGTACAGATATCTCCCTGAGAGAGAGGGACTGAGAGACACCAGTCAGTGTACAGATATCTCCCTGAGAGAGAGGGACTGAGAGACACCAGTCAGTGTACAGATATCTCCCTGAGAGAGAGAGAGACTGAGAGATACCAGTCAGTGTACAGATATCTCCCTGAGAGAGAGAGACTGAGAGACACCAGTCAGTGTTCAGATATCTCCCTGAGAGGGAGGGACATGGAGACAGCAGTCAGTGTACAGATATCTCCCTGATAGAGAGAGAATGAGAGACTTCAGTTAGTGTACACATATCTCCCTGCGAGAGAGGGACTGAGGGACACCAGTTAATTTACAGATATCTCCCTGAGAGAGAGGGAGTGAGAGACACCAGTCAATGTACAGATATCTCCTGAGAGTGAGGGACAGGGAGACAGCAGTCGGTGAACAGTTATCTCCCTGAGAGAGAGAGAATGAGAGACACCAGTCAGTGTACAGATATCTCACTGAGAGAGAGGGACTGAGAGACACCAGTCAGTGTAGAGATATCTCCCTGAGAGAGAGAAAATGAGAGACACCAGTTAGTGTACGGATATCTCCCTGAGCGAGAGGGACTGAGAGACACCAGTCAATGTACAGATATCTCCCAGAGAGAGAGGGACTGAGAGACACCAGTCAGTGTACAGATATCTCCCTGAGCGAGAGGGACTGAGAGGCACCAGTCACTGTACAGATATCTCCCTGAGAGAGAGGGACTGAGAGACACCAGACAGTGTACTGATATCTCCCTGAGAGAGAGAGAATGAGAGACACCAGTTATCTGCAGATATCTCCCTGAGAGTGAGGGACTGAGAGACACCAGACAGTGTACAGATATCTCCCTGAGCGAGAGAGACTGAGAGACACCAGTTAGTGTACAGATATCTCCCTGAGAGAGAGGGAATGAGAGACATCAGTCAGTGTACAAATATGTCCCTGAGATAGAGGGGACTGAAAAACACCAGTCAGTGTACAGATATCTCCCTGAAAGAGAGAGGGACTGAGAGACACCAGTCAGTGTACAGATATCTCCCTGGGAAGAGGGACTGAGAGACACCAGTCAGTGTACAGATATCTCCCTGAGATAGAGGGGACTGAAAGACACCAGTCAGTGTACAGATATCTCCCTGAAAGAGAGAGGGACTGAGAGACACCAGTCAGTGTACAGATATCTCCCTGAGAGAGAGGGACTGAGAGACACCAGTCAGTGTACAGAATCTCCCTGAGAGAGAGGGACTGAGAGACACCAGTCAGTTTACAGATATCTCCCTGAGAAGAGGGACTGAGAGACACCAGTCAGTGTACAGATATCTCCCTGAGAGAGAGGGACTGAGAGACACCAGTCAGTGTATAGATATCTCCCTGAGAGAGAGGGGACTGAGAGACACCAGTCAGTGTACAGATATCTCCCTGGGAGAGAGGGGACTGAGAGACACCAGTCAGTGTACAGATATCTCCCTGAGAGAGTGGGACTGAGGGACACCAGTCAGTGTACAGATATCTCCCTGAGAGAGAGGGACTGAGAGACACCAGTCAGTGTACAGATATCTCCCTGGGAAGAGGGACAGAGAGACACCAGTCAGTGTACAGATATCTCCCTGAGATAGAGGGGACTGAAAGACACCAGTCAGTGTACAGATATCTCTCTGAAAGAGAGAGGGACTGAGAGACACCTGTCAGTGTACAGATATCTCCCTGAGAGAGAGGGACTGAGAGACACCAGTCAGTGTACAGAATCTCACTGAGAGAGAGGGACTGAGAGACACCAGTCAGTGTACAGATATCTCCCTGAGAAGAGGGACTGAGAGACACCAGTCAGTGTACAGATATCTCCCTGAGAGAGAGGGACTGAGAGACACCAGTCAGTGTATAGATATCTGCCTGAGAGAGAGGGGACTGAGAGACACCAGTCAGTGTACAGATATCTCCCTGAGAGAGAGGGGAGTTAGAGACACCAGTCAGTGTACAGATATCTCCCTGAGAGAGAGGGACTGAGAGACACCAGTCAGTGTACAGATATCTCCCTGAGAGAGAGGGACTGAGAGACACCAGTCAGTGTACAGATATCACCCTGAGAGAGAGGGAGTGAGAGACACCATTCAATGTACAGATATCTCCCTGAGAGAGAGAGACTGAGAGACACCTGTCAGTGTACAGATATTACCCTGAGAGAGAGGGAGTGAGAGACACCAGTCAATGTACAGATATCTCCCTGAGAGAGAGGGACTGAGAGACAACAGTCAGTGCACAGTTATCACCCTCAGAGAGAGAGAATGAGAGACACCAGTCAGTGTACAGGTATCTCCCTGAGAGAGAGGGACTGAGAGACACCAGTCAGTGTACAGATATCTCGCTGAGAGAGAGAGACTGAGAGACACCAGTCAGTGTACAGATATCTCCCTGAGAGAGAGAGACTGAGAGACACTAGTCAGTGTACAGATATCTCCCTGAGAGAGATGGGACTGAGAGACACCAGTCAGTGTACAGATATCTCCCTGAGAGAGAGAGAGACTGAGAGATACCAGTCAGTGTACAGATATCTCCCTGAGAGAGAGAGACTGAGAGACACCAGTCAGTGTTCAGATATCTCCCTGAGAGGGAGGGACATGGAGACAGCAGTCAGTGTACAGATATCTCCCTGATAGAGAGAGAATGAGAGACTTCAGTTAGTGTACACATATCTCCCTGCGAGAGAGGGACTGAGGGACACCAGTTAATTTACAGATATCTCCCTGAGAGAGAGGGAGTGAGAGACACCAGTCAATGTACAGATATCTCCCTGAGAGTGAGGGACAGGGAGACAGCAGTCGGTGAACAGTTATCTCCCTGAGAGAGAGAGAATGAGAGACACCAGTCAGTGTACAGATATCTCCCTGAGCGAGAGGGACTGAGAGACAGCAGACAGTGTACAGATATCTCCCTGAGAGACAGGGAATGAAAGACACCAGTCTGTGTACAGATATCTCCCTGAGAGAGAGGGAATGAGAGACATCAGTCAGTGTACAGATATCTCCCTGAGAGAGAGGTGAGTGAGACACAGCAGTTCTTGTGCAGATATCTCCCTGAGAGAGAGAGAATGAGAGACACCAGTTATCTGCAGATATCTCCCTGAGAGAGAGGGACTGAGAGACACCAGACAGTGTACAGATATCTCCCTGAGCGAGAGAGACTGAGAGACACCAGTTAGTGTACAGATATCTCCCTGAGAGAGAGGGAATGAGAGACATCAGTCAGTGTACAGATATCTCCCTGAGATAGAGGGGACTGAAAAACACCAGTCAGTGTACAGATATCTCCCTGAAAGAGAGAGGGACTGAGAGACACCAGTCAGTGTACAGATATCTCCCTGAGAGAGAGGGACTGAGAGACACCAGTCAGTGCACAGAATCTCCCTGAGAGAGAGGGACTGAGAGACACCAGTCAGTTTACAGATATCTCCCTGAGAAGAGGGACTGAGAGACACCAGTCAGTGTACAGATATCTCCCTGAGAGAGAGGGACTGAGAGACACCAGTCAGTGTATAGATATGTCCCTGAGAGAGAGGGGACTGAGAGACACCAGTCAGTGTACAGATATCTCCCTGGGAGAGAGGGGACTGAGAGACACCAGTCAGTGTACAGATATCTCCCTGAGAGAGTGGGACTGAGAGACACCAGTCAGTGTACAGATATCTCCCTGAGAGAGAGGGACTGAGAGACACCAGTCAGTGTACAGATATCTCCCTGAAAGAGAGAGGGACTGAGAGACACCAGTCAGTGTACAGATATCTCCCTGGGAAGAGGGACTGAGAGACACCAGTCAGTGTACAGATATCTCCCTGAGATAGAGGGGACTGAAAGACACCAGTCAGTGTACAGAAATCTCTCTGAAAGAGAGAGCGACTGAGAGACACCAGTCAGTGTACAGATATCTCCCTGAGAGAGAGGGACTGAGAGACACCAGTCAGTGTACAGATATCTCCCTGAGAGAGAGGGACTGAGAGACACCAGTCAGTGTACAGATATCTCCCTGAGAGAGAGGGACTGAGAGACACCAGTCAGTGTACAAATATCTCCCTGAGAAGAGGGACTGAGAGACACCAGTCAGTGTACAGATATCTCCCTGTGAGAGAGAGAATGAGAGACACCAGTCAGTGTACAGATATCTCCCTGAGAGAGAGGGACTGAGAGACACCAGTCAGTGTATAGATATCTGCCTGAGAGAGAGGGGACTGAGAGACACCAGTCAGTGTACAGATATCTCCCTGAGAGAGAGGGGAGTGAGAGACACCAGTCAGTGTACAGATATCTCCCTGAGAGAGAGGGACTGAGAGACACCAGTCAGTGTACAGATATTACCCTGAGAGAGAGGGAGTGAGAGACACCAGTCAATGTACAGATATCTCCCTGAGAGAGAGGGACTGAGAGACACCAGTCAGTGTACAGATATCTCCCTGAGAGAGAGGGACTGAGAGACACCAGTCAGTGTACAGATATCTCGCTGAGAGAAAGAGACTGAGAGACACCAGTCAGTGTACAGATATCTCCCTGAGAGAGAGAGACTGAGAGACACTAGTCAGTGTACAGATATCTCCCTGAGAGAGAGGGACTGAGAGACACCAGTCAGTGTACAGATATCTCCCTGAGAGAGAGAGAGACTGAGAGATACCAGTCAGTGTACAGATATCTCTCTGAGAGAGAGAGACTGAGAGACACCAGTCAGTGTTCAGATATCTCCCTGAGAGGGAGGGACATGGAGACAGCAGTCAGTGTACAGATATCTCCCTGATAGAGAGAGAATGAGAGACTCCAGTTAGTGTACACATATCTCCCTGCGAGAGAGGGACTGAGGGACACCAGTCAATTTACAGATATCTCCCTGAGAGAGAGGGAGTGAGAGACACCAGTCAATGTACAGATATCTCCCTGAGAGTGAGGGACAGGGAGACAGCAGTCAGTGAACAGTTATCTCCCTGAGAGAGAGAGAATGAGAGACACCAGTCAGTGTACAGATATCTCACTGAGAGAGAGGGACTGAGAGACACCAGTCAGTGTAGAGATATCTCCCTGAGAGGGAGGGACTGATAGACACCAGTCAGTGGAAATATATCTCCCTGAGAGAGAGAGAATGAGAGACACCAGTAAGTGTGCAGATATCTCCCTGAGCGAGAGGGACTGAGAGACAGCAGACAGTGTACAGATATCTCCCTGAGAGACAGGGAATGAAAGACACCAGTCTGTGTACAGATATCTCCCTGAGAGAGAGGGAATGAGAGACATCAGTCAGTGTACAGATATCTCCCTGAGAGAGAGGGACTGAGAAACACCAGTCAGTGTACAGATATCTCCCTGAGAGAGAGAGAGACTGAGAGACACCAGTCAGTGTACAGATATCTCACTGAGAGAGAGGGACTGAGAGACACCAGTCAGTATACAGATATCTCCCTGAAAGAGAGATTGACTGAGACACACCAGTCAGTGTACAGAGATCTCCTTGAGAGAGAGGGACTGAGAGACACCAGACAGTGTACAGATATCTCCCTGAGAGCGATGGACTGAGAGACACCAGTCAGTGTACAGATATCTCCCTGAGAGAGAGGGACTGAGAGACACCAGTCAGTGTACAGATATCTCCCTGAGAGAGAGACTGAGAGACACCAGTCAATGTACAGATATCTCCCTGAGAGGGAGGGACATGGAGACAGCATTCAGTGTACAGATATCTCCCTGAGAGAGAGAGAATGAGAGACACCAGTCAGTGTACAGATATCTCCTGAGAGAGATGGACTGAGAGACACCAGTCAGTGTACAGATATCTCCCTGAGAGAGAGGGACTGAGAGAAACCAGTCAGTGTACAGATATCTCCCTGAGAGACAGGGACTGAGAGAAACCAATCAGTGTACAGATAACTCCCTGAGAGAGAGGGACTGATAGAACCAGTCAATGTACAGATATCTCACTGAGAGAGAGGGACTGAGAGACACTAGACAGTCTACAGATATTTCCCAGAGAGAGAGGGACTGGGCGACACCAGTCAATGTAGAAATATCTCCCTGAGAGAGAGGGACTGAGAGACACCAGTCAGTGTACAGATATCTCCCTGAGAGAGAGGGGACTGAAAGACACCAGTCTGTGTACAGATATCTCCCTGAAAGAGAGAGGGACTGAGAGACGCCAGTCAGTGCAGAGATATCTCCCTGAGAGAGAGGGAGTGAGAGACACCAGTCAGTGTACAGATATCTCCCTGAGAGAGAGGGACTGAGAGACACCAGTCAAAGTATAGATATCGCCCTGAGAGGGAGGGACAGGGAGACAGCAGTCAGGGTACAGATATCTCTCTGAGAGAGCGAGAATGAGAGACACCAGTTAGTGTACAGATATCTCCCCGAGAGAGAGAGACTGAGAGACACCAGTCAGTGTACAGATATCTCCTTGAGAGAGAGAGACTGAGAGACACCAGTCAGTGTTCAGATATCTCCCTGAGAGAGGGACTGAGAGACACCAGTCATTGTACAGATATCTCCCTGAGAGAGAGAGACTGAGAGACACCAGTCAGTGTTCAGATATCTCCCTGAGAGGGAGGGACATGGAGACAGCAGTCAGTGTACAGATATCTCCCTGATAGAGAGGGACTGAGAGACACCAGTCAGTGTACAGATATTACCCTGAGAGAGAGGGAGTGAGAGACACCAGTCAATGTACAGATATCTCCCTGAGAGAGAGGGACTGAGAGACAACAGTCAGTGCACAGTTATCACCCTCAGAGAGAGAGAATGAGAGACACCAGTCAGTGTACAGATATCTCCCTGAGAGAGAGGGACTGAGAGACACCAGTCAGTGTACAGATATCTCGCTGAGAGAGAGAGACTGAGAGACACCAGTCAGTGTACAGATATCTCCCTGAGAGAGAGAGACTGAGAGACACTAGTCAGTGTACAGATATCTCCCTGAGAGAGAGGGACTGAGAGACACCAGTCAGTGTACAGATATCTCCCTGAGAGAGAGAGAGACTGAGAGATACCAGTCAGTGTACAGATATCTCCCTGAGAGAGAGAGACTGAGAGACACCAGTCAGTGTTCAGATATCTCCCTGAGAGGGAGGGACATGGAGACAGCAGTCAGTGTACAGATATCTCCCTGATAGAGAGAGAATGAGAGACTCCAGTTAGTGTACACATATCTCCCTGCGAGAGAGGGACTGAGGGACACCAGTCAATTTACAGATATCTCCCTGAGAGAGAGGGAGTGAGAGACACCAGTCAATGTACAGATATCTCCCTGAGAGTGAGGGACAGGGAGACAGCAGTCAGTGAACAGTTATCTCCCTGAGAGAGAGAGAATGAGAGACACCAGTCAGTGTACAGATATCTCACTGAGAGAGAGGGACTGAGAGACACCAGTCAGTGTAGAGATATCTCCCTGAGAGGGAGGGACTGATAGACACCAGTCAGTGGAAATATATCTCCCTGAGAGAGAGAGAATGAGAGACACCAGTAAGTGTGCAGATATCTCCCTGAGCGAGAGGGACTGAGAGACAGCAGACAGTGTACAGATATCTCCCTGAGAGACAGGGAATGAAAGACACCAGTCTGTGTACAGATATCTCCCTGAGAGAGAGGGAATGAGAGACATCAGTCAGTGTACAGATATCTCCCTGAGAGAGAGGGACTGAGAAACACCAGTCAGTGTACAGATATCTCCCTGAGAGAGAGAGAGACTGAGAGACACCAGTCAGTGTACAGATATCTCACTGAGAGAGAGGGACTGAGAGACACCAGTCACTGTACAGATATCTCCCTGAGAGAGAGGGACTGAGAGACACCAGTCAGTATACAGATATCTCCCTGAAAGAGAGATTGACTGAGACACACCAGTCAGTGTACAGAGATCTCCTTGAGAGAGAGGGACTGAGAGACACCTGACAGTGTACAGATATCTCCCTGAGAGCGATGGACTGAGAGACACCAGTCAGTGTACAGATATCTCCCTGAGAGAGAGGGACTGAGAGACACCAGTCAGTGTACAGATATCTCCCTGAGAGAGAGACTGAGAGACACCAGTCAATGTACAGATATCTCCCTGAGAGGGAGGGACATGGAGACAGCATTCAGTGTACAGATATCTCCCTGAGAGAGAGAGAATGAGAGACACCAGTCAGTGTACAGATATCTCCTGAGAGAGATGGACTGAGAGACACCAGTCAGTGTACAGATATCTCCCTGAGAGAGAGGGACTGAGAGACACCAGTCAGTGTACAGATATCTCCCTGAGAGAGAGGGACTGAGAGAAACCAGTCAGTGTACAGATATCTCCCTGAGAGACAGGGACTGAGAGAAACCAGTCAGTGTACAGATAACTCCCTGAGAGAGAGGGACTGATAGAACCAGTCAATGTACAGATATCTCACTGAGAGAGAGGGACTGAGAGACACTAGACAGTCTACAGATATTTCCCAGAGAGAGAGGGACTGGGCGACACCAGTCAATGTAGAAATATCTCCCTGAGAGAGAGGGACTGAGAGACACCAGTCAGTGTACAGATATCTCCCTGAGAGAGAGGGGACTGAAAGACACCAGTCTGTGTACAGATATCTCCCTGAAAGAGAGAGGGACTGAGAGACGCCAGTCAGTGCAGAGATATCTCCCTGAGAGAGAGGGAGTGAGAGACACCAGTCAGTGTACAGATATCTCCCTGAGAGAGAGGGACTGAGAGACACCAGTCAAAGTATAGATATCGCCCTGAGAGGGAGGGACAGGGAGACAGCAGTCAGGGTACAGATATCTCTCTGAGAGAGCGAGAATGAGAGACACCAGTTAGTGTACAGATATCTCCCCGAGAGAGAGAGACTGAGAGACACCAGTCATTGTACAGATATCTCCCTGAGAGAGAGAGACTGAGAGACACCAGTCAGTGTACAGAAATCTCCCTGAGAGAGAGAGACTGAGAGATACCAGTGAGTGTACAGATATCTCCCTGAGAGAGATGGACTGAGAGACACCAGTCAGCGTACAGATATCTCCCTGAGAGAGAGGGGACGGAGAGACACCAGTCATTGTACATATATCTCTCTGAGAGGGAGGGACTGAGAGATACCAGTCAGTGTACAGATATCTCCCTGAGAGAGAGGGAGTGAGAGACACAGTCATTGTACAGATATCTCCCTGAGAGAGAGGGACTGAGAGACACAGTCATTGTACAGATATCTCCCTGAGAGAGAGGGACTGAGAGACACCACTCAGTGTAAAGATATCTCCCTGAGAGAGAGAGAGGGACTGAGAGACACCAGTCAGTGTACAGATATCTCCCTGGGAAGAGGGACTGAGAGACACCAGTCAGTGTACAGATATCTCCCTGAGATAGAGGGGACTGATAGACACCAGTCAGTGTACAGATATCTCCCTGAAAGTGAGAGGGACTGAGAGACACCAGTCAGTGTACAGATATCTCCCTGAGAGAGAGGGACTGAGAGACACCAGTCAGTGTACAGAATCTCACTGAGAGAGAGGGACTGAGAGACACCAGTCAGTGTACAGATATCTCCCTGAGAAGAGGGACTGAGAGACACCAGTCAGTGTACAGATATCTCCCTGAGAGAGAGGGACTGAGAGACAGCAGTCAGTGTATAGATATCTGCCTGAGAGAGAGGGGACTGAGAGACACCAGTCAGTGTACAGATATCTCCCTGAGAGAGAGGGGAGTGAGAGACACCAGTCAGTGTACAGATATCTCCCTGAGAGAGAGGGACTGAGAGACACCAGTCAGTGTACAGATATCTCCCTGAGAGAGAGGGACTGAGAGACACCAGTCAGTGTACAGATATCACCCTGAGAGAGAGGGAGTGAGAGACACCATTCAATGTACAGATATCTCCCTGAGAGAGAGGGACTGAGAGACACCAGTCAGTGTACAGATATTACCCTGAGAGAGAGGGAGTGAGAGACACCAGTCAATGTACAGATATCTCCCTGAGAGAGATGGACTGAGAGACAACAGTCAGTGCACAGTTATCACCCTCAGAGAGAGAGAATGAGAGACACCAGTCAGTGTACAGATATCTCCCTGAGCGAGAGGGACTGAGAGACAGCAGACAGTGTACAGATATCTCCCTGAGAGACAGGGAATGAAAGACTCCAGTCTGTGTACAGATATCTCCCTGAGAGAGAGGGAATGAGAGACATCAGTCAGTGTACAGATATCTCCCTGAGAGAGAGGTGAGTGAGACACATCAGTTCTTGTGCAGATATCTCCCTGAGAGAGAGAGAATGAGAGACACCAGTTATCTGCAGATATCTCCCTGAGAGAGAGGGACTGAGAGACACCAGACAGTGTACAGATATCTCCCTGAGCGAGAGAGACTGAGAGACACCAGTTAGTGTACAGATTTCTCCCTGAGAGAGAGGGACTGAGAGACACCAGTCAGTGTACAGATATCTCCCTGAGAGAGAGGGAATGAGAGACATCAGTCAGTGTACAGATATCTCCCTGAGATAGAGGGGACTGAAAAACACCAGTCAGTGTACAGATATCTCCCTGAAAGAGAGAGGGACTGAGGGACACCAGTCAGTGTACAGATATCTCCCTGGGAAGAGGGACTGAGAGACACCAGTCAGTGTACAGATATCTCCCTGAGATAGAGGGGACTGAAAGACACCAGTCAGTGTACAGATATCTCCCTGAAAGAGAGAGGGACTGAGAGACACCAGTCAGTGTACAGATATCTCCCTGAGAGAGAGGGACTGAGAGACACCAGTCAGTGTACAGAATCTCCCTGAGAGAGAGGGACTGAGAGACACCAGTCAGTTTACAGATATCTCCCTGAGAAGAGGGACTGAGAGACACCAGTCAGTGTACAGATATCTCCCTGAGAGAGACGGACTGAGAGACACCAGTCAGTGTATAGATATCTCCCTGAGAGAGAGGGGACTGAGAGACACCAGTTAGTGTACAGATATCTCCCTGAGAGAGAGGGGACTGAGAGACACCAGTCAGTGTACAGATATCTCCCTGAGAGAGTGGGACTGAGAGACACCAGTCAGTGTACAGATATCTCCCTGAGAGAGAGGGACTGAGAGACACCAGTCAGTGTACAGATATCTCCCTGAAAGAGAGAGGGACTGAGAGACACCAGTCAGTGTACAGATATCTCCCTGGGAAGAGGGACTGAGAGACACCAGTCAGTGTACAGATATCTCCCTGAGATAGAAGGGACTGAAAGACACCAGTCAGTGTACAGATATCTCCCTGAAAGAGAGAGGGACTGAGAGACACCAGTCAGTGTACAGATATCTCCCTGAGAGAGAGGGACTGTGAGACACCAGTCAGTGTACAGATATCTCCCTGAGAGAGAGGGACTGAGAGACACCAGTCACTGTACAGATATCTCCCTGAGAGAGAGGGGAGTGAGAGACACCAGTCAGTGTACAGATATCTCCCTGAGAGAGAGGGACTGAGAGACACCAGTCAGTATACAGATATCTCCCTGAAAGAGAGATTGACTGAGACACACCAGTCAGTGTACAGAGATCTCCTTGAGAGAGAGGGACTGAGAGACACCAGTCAGTGTACAGATATCTCCCTGAGAGAGAGGGACTGAGAGACACCAGTCAGTGTACAGATATCACCCTGAGAGAGAGGGAGTGAGAGACACCATTCAATGTACAGATATCTCCCTGAGAGAGAGGGACTGAGAGACACCAGTCAGTGTACAGATATTACCCTGAGAGAGAGGGAGTGAGAGACACCAGTCAATGTACAGATATCTCCCTGAGAGAGAGGGACTGAGAGACAACAGTCAGTGCACAGTTATCACCCTCAGAGAGAGAGAATGAGAGACACCAGTCAGTGTACAGATATCTCCCTGAGAGAGAGGGACTGAGAGACACCAGTCAGTGTACAGATATCTCGCTGAGAGAGAGAGACTGAGAGACACCAGTCAGTGTACAGATATCTCCCTGAGAGAGAGAGACTGAGAGACACTAGTCAGTGTACAGATATCTCCCTGAGAGAGAGGGACTGAGAGACACCAGTCAGTGTACAGATATCTCCCTGAGAGAGAGAGAGACTGAGAGATACCAGTCAGTGTACAGATATCTCCCTGAGAGAGAGAGACTGAGAGACACCAGTCAGTGTTCAGATATCTCCCTGAGAGGGAGGGACATGGAGACAGCAGTCAGTGTACAGATATCTCCCAGATAGAGAGAGAATGAGAGACTCCAGTTAGTGTACACATATCTCCCTGCGAGAGAGGGACTGAGGGACACCAGTCAATTTACAGATATCTCCCTGAGAGAGAGGGAGTGAGAGACACCAGTCAATGTACAGATATCTCCCTGAGAGTGAGGGACAGGGAGACAGCAGTCAGTGTATAGATATCTCCCTGAGAGAGAGGGGACTGAGAGACACCAGTTAGTGTACAGATATCTCCCTGAGAGAGAGGGGACTGAGAGACACCAGTCAGTGTACTGATATCTCCCTGAGAGAGTGGGACTGAGAGACACCAGTCAGTGTACAGATATCTCCCTGAGAGAGAGGGACTGAGAGACACCAGTCAGTGTACAGATATCTCCCTGAAAGAGAGAGGGACTGAGAGACACCAGTCAGTGTACAGATATCTCCCTGGGAAGAGGGACTGAGAGACACCAGTCAGTGTACAGATATCTCCCTGAGATAGAAGGGACTGAAAGACACCAGTCAGTGTACAGATATCTCCCTGAAAGAGAGAGGGACTGAGAGACACCAGTCAGTGTACAGATATCTCCCTGAGAGAGAGGGACTGTGAGACACCAGTCAGTGTACAGATATCTCCCTGAGAGAGAGGGACTGAGAGACACCAGTCAGTGTATAGATATCTGCCTGAGAGAGAGGGGACTGAGAGACACCAGTCAGTGTACAGATATCTCCCTGAGAGAGAGGGGAGTGAGAGACACCAGTCAGTGTACAGATATCTCCCTGAGAGAGAGGGACTGAGAGACACCAGTCAGTATACAGATATCTCCCTGAAAGAGAGATTGACTGAGACACACCAGTCAGTGTACAGAGATCTCCTTGAGAGAGAGGGACTGAGAGACACCAGTCAGTGTACAGATATCTCCCTGAGAGAGAGGGACTGAGAGACACCAGTCAGTGTACAGATATCACCCTGAGAGAGAGGGAGTGAGAGACACCATTCAATGTACAGATATCTCCCTGAGAGAGAGGGACTGAGAGACACCAGTCAGTGTACAGATATTACCCTGAGAGAGAGGGAGTGAGAGACACCAGTCAATGTACAGATATCTCCCTGAGAGAGAGGGACTGAGAGACAACAGTCAGTGCACAGTTATCACCCTCAGAGAGAGAGAATGAGAGACACCAGTCACTGTACAGATATCTCCCTGAGAGAGAGGGACTGAGAGACACCAGTCAGTGTACAGATATCTCGCTGAGAGAGAGAGACTGAGAGACACCAGTCAGTGTACAGATATCTCCCTGAGAGAGAGAGACTGAGAGACACTAGTCAGTGTACAGATATCTCCCTGAGAGAGAGGGACTGAGAGACACCAGTCAGTGTACAGATATCTCGCTGAGAGAGAGAGACTGAGAGACACCAGTCAGTGTACAGATATCTCCCTGAGAGAGAGAGACTGAGAGACACTAGTCAGTGTACAGATATCTCCCTGAGAGAGAGGGACTGAGAGACACCAGTCAGTGTACAGATATCTCGCTGAGAGAGAGAGACTGAGAGACACCAGTCAGTGTACAGATATCTCCCTGAGAGAGAGAGACTGAGAGACACTAGTCAGTGTACAGATATCTCCCTGAGAGAGAGGGACTGAGAGACACCAGTCAGTGTACAGATATCTCCCTGAGAGAGAGAGAGACTGAGAGATACCAGTCAGTGTACAGATATCTCCCTGAGAGAGAGAGACTGAGAGACACCAGTCAGTGTTCAGATATCTCCCTGAGAGGGAGGGACATGGAGACAGCAGTCAGTGTACAGATATCTCCCTGATAGAGAGAGAATGAGAGACTCCAGTTAGTGTACACATATCTCCCTGCGAGAGAGGGACTGAGGGACACCAGTCAATTTACAGATATCTCCCTGAGAGAGAGGGAGTGAGGGACACCAGTCAATGTACAGATATCTCCCTGAGAGTGAGGGACAGGGAGACAGCAGTCAGTGAACAGTTATCTCCCTGAGAGAGAGAGAATGAGAGACACCTGTCAGTGTACAGATATCTCACTGAGAGAGAGGGACTGAGAGACACCAGTCAGTGTAGAGATATCTCCCTGAGAGGGAGGGACTGATAGACACCAGTCAGTGGAAATATATCTCCCTGAGAGAGAGAGAATGAGAGACACCAGTAAGTGTGCAGATATCTCCCTGAGCGAGAGGGACTGAGAGACAGCAGACAGTGTACAGATATCTCCCTGAGAGACAGGGAATGAAAGACACCAGTCTGTGTACAGATATCTCCCTGAGAGAGAGGGAATGAGAGACACCAGTCAGTGTACAGATATCTCCCTGAGAGAGAGGGACTGAGAGACACCAGTCAGTGTACAGATATCTCCCTGAGAGAGAGGGACTGAGAAACACCAGTCAGTGTACAGATATCTCCCTGAGAGAGAGAGAGACTGAGAGACACCAGTCAGTGTACAGATATCTCACTGAGAGAGAGGGACTGAGAGACACCAGTCACTGTACAGATATCTCCCTGAGAGAGAGGGGCTGTGAGACACCAGTCAGTATACAGATATCTCCCTGAAAGAGAGATTGACTGAGACACACCAGTCAGTGTACAGATATCTCCTTGAGAGAGAGGGACTGAGAGACACCAGACAGTGTACAGATATCTCCCTGAGAGCGATGGACTGAGAGACACCAGTCAGTGTACAGATATCTCCCTGAGAGAGAGCGACTGAGAGACACCAGTCAGTGTACAGATATCTCCCTGAGAGAGAGACTGAGAGACACCAGTCAATGTACAGATATCTCCCTGAGAGGGAGGGACATGGAGACAGCATTCAGTGTACAGATATCTCCCTGAGAGAGAGAGAATGAGAGACACCAGTCAGTGTACAGATAACTCCTGAGAGAGATGGACTGAGAGACACCATTCAGTTCACAGATATCTCCCTGAGAGAGAGGGACTGAGAGACACCAGTCAGTGTACAGATATCTCCCTGAGAGAGAGGGACTGAGAGAAACCAGTCAGTGTACAGATAACTCCCTGAGAGAGAGGGACTGATAGAACCAGTCAATGTACAGATATCTCACTGAGAGAGAGGGACTGAGAGACACTAGACAGTCTACAGATATTTCCCAGAGAGAGAGGGACTGGGCGACACCAGTCAATGTAGAAATATCTCCCTGAGAGAGAGGGACTGAGAGACACCAGTCAGTGTACAGATATCTCCCTGAGAGAGAGGGGACTGAAAGACACCAGTCTGTGTACAGATATCTCCCTGAAAGAGAGAGGGACTGAGAGACGCCAGTCAGTGCAGAGATATCTCCCTGAGAGAGAGGGAGTGAGAGACACCAGTCAGTGTACAGATATCTCCCTGAGAGAGAGGGACTGAGAGACACCAGTCAAAGTATAGATATCGCCATGAGAGGGAGGGACAGGGAGACAGCAGTCAGGGTACAGATATCTCTCTGAGAGAGCGAGAATGAGAGACACCAGTTAGTGTACAGATATCTCCCCGAGAGAGAGAGACTGAGAGATACCAGTCATTGTACAGATATCTCCCTGAGAGAGAGAGACTGAGAGACACCAGTCAGTGTACAGAAATCTCCCTGAGAGAGAGAGACTGAGAGATACCAGTGAGTGTACAGATATCTCCCTGAGAGAGAGGGACTGAGAGACACCAGTCAGCGTACAGAAATCTCCCTGAGAGAGAGGGGACGGAGAGACACCAGTCAGTGTACATATATCTCTCTGAGAGGGAGGGACTGAGAGATACCAGTCAGTGTACAGATATCTCCCTGAGAGAGAGGGAGTGAGAGACACAGTCATTGTACAGATATCTCCCTGAGAGAGAGGGACTGAGAGACACAGTCATTGTACAGATATCTCCCTGAGAGAGAGGGACTGAGAGACACCACTCAGTGTAAAGATATCTCCCTGAGAGAGAGAGAGGGACTGAGAGACACCAGTCAGTGTACAGATATCTCCCTGGGAAGAGGGACTGAGAGACACCAGTCAGTGTACAGATATCTCCCTGAGATAGAGGGGACTGAAAGACACCAGTCAGTGCACAGATATCTCCCTGAAAGTGAGAGGGACTGAGAGACACCAGTCAGTGTACAGATTTCTCCCTGAGAGAGAGGGACTGAGAGACACCAGTCAGTGTACAGAATCTCACTGAGAGAGAGGGACTGAGAGACACCAGTCAGTGTACAGATATCTCCCTGAGAAGAGGGACTGAGAGACACCAGTCAGTGTACAGATATCTCCCTGAGAGAGAGGGACTGAGAGACACCAGTCAGTGTATAGATATCTGCCTGAGAGAGAGGGGACTGAGAGACACCAGTCAGTGTACAGATATCTCCCTGAGAGAGAGGGGAGTGAGAGACACCAGTCAGTGTACAGATATCTCCCTGAGAGAGAGGGACTGAGAGACACCAGTCAGTGTACAGATATCTCCCTGAGAGAGAGGGACTGAGAGACACCAGTCAGTGTACAGATATCACCCTGAGAGAGAGGGAGTGAGAGACACCATTCAATGTACAGATATCTCCCTGAGAGAGAGGGACTGAGAGACACCAGTCAGTGTACAGATATTACCCTGAGAGAGAGGGAGTGAGAGACACCAGTCAATGTACAGATATCTCCCTGAGAGAGAGGGACTGAGAGACAACAGTCAGTGCACAGTTATCACCCTCAGAGAGAGAGAATGAGAGACACCAGTCAGTGTACAGATATCTCCCTGAGAGAGAGGGACTGAGAGACACCAGTCAGTGTACAGATATCTCGCTGAGAGAGAGAGACTGAGAGACACCAGTCAGTGTACAGATATCTCCCTGAGAGAGAGAGACTGAGAGACACTAGTCAGTGTACAGATATCTCCCTGAGAGAGAGGGACTGAGAGACACCAGTCAGTGTACAGATATCTCCCTGAGAGAGAGAGAGACTGAGAGATACCAGTCAGTGTACAGATATCTCCCTGAGAGAGAGAGACTGAGAGACACCAGTCAGTGTTCAGATATCTCCCTGAGAGGGAGGGACATGGAGACAGCAGTCAGTGTACAGATATCTCCCTGATAGAGAGAGAATGAGAGACTCCAGTTAGTGTACACATATCTCCCTGCGAGAGAGGGACTGAGGGACACCAGTCAATTTACAGATATCTCCCTGAGAGAGAGGGAGTGAGAGACACCAGTCAATGTACAGATATCTCCCTGAGAGAGAGGGACTGAGAGACACCAGTCAGTGTACAGATATCACCCTGAGAGAGAGGGAGTGAGAGACACCATTCAATGTACAGATATCTCCCTGAGAGAGAGGGACTGAGAGACACCAGTCAGTGTACAGATATTACCCTGAGAGAGAGGGAGTGAGAGACACCAGTCAATGTACAGATATCTCCCTGAGAGAGAGGGACTGAGAGACAACAGTCAGTGCACAGTTATCACCCTCAGAGAGAGAGAATGAGAGACACCAGTCACTGTACAGATATCTCCCTGAGAGAGAGGGACTGAGAGACACCAGTCAGTGTACAGATATCTCGCTGAGAGAGAGAGACTGAGAGACACCAGTCAGTGTACAGATATCTCCCTGAGAGAGAGAGACTGAGAGACACTAGTCAGTGTACAGATATCTCCCTGAGAGAGAGGGACTGAGAGACACCAGTCAGTGTACAGATATCTCGCTGAGAGAGAGAGACTGAGAGACACCAGTCAGTGTACAGATATCTCCCTGAGAGAGAGAGACTGAGAGACACTAGTCAGTGTACAGATATCTCCCTGAGAGAGAGGGACTGAGAGACACCAGTCAGTGTACAGATATCTCGCTGAGAGAGAGAGACTGAGAGACACCAGTCAGTGTACAGATATCTCCCTGAGAGAGAGAGACTGAGAGACACTAGTCAGTGTACAGATATCTCCCTGAGAGAGAGGGACTGAGAGACACCAGTCAGTGTACAGATATCTCCCTGAGAGAGAGAGAGACTGAGAGATACCAGTCAGTGTACAGATATCTCCCTGAGAGAGAGAGACTGAGAGACACCAGTCAGTGTTCAGATATCTCCCTGAGAGGGAGGGACATGGAGACAGCAGTCAGTGTACAGATATCTCCCTGATAGAGAGAGAATGAGAGACTCCAGTTAGTGTACACATATCTCCCTGCGAGAGAGGGACTGAGGGACACCAGTCAATTTACAGATATCTCCCTGAGAGAGAGGGAGTGAGAGACACCAGTCAATGTACAGATATCTCCCTGAGAGTGAGGGACAGGGAGACAGCAGTCAGTGAACAGTTATCTCCCTGAGAGAGAGAGAATGAGAGACACCTGTCAGTGTACAGATATCTCACTGAGAGAGAGGGACTGAGAGACACCAGTCAGTGTAGAGATATCTCCCTGAGAGGGAGGGACTGATAGACACCAGTCAGTGGAATTATATCTCCCTGAGAGAGAGAGAATGAGAGACACCAGTAAGTGTGCAGATATCTCCCTGAGCGAGAGGGACTGAGAGACAGCAGACAGTGTACAGATATCTCCCTGAGAGACAGGGAATGAAAGACACCAGTCTGTGTACAGATATCTCCCTGAGAGAGAGGGAATGAGAGACACCAGTCAGTGTACAGATATCTCCCTGAGAGAGAGGGACTGAGAGACACCAGTCAGTGTACAGATATCTCCCTGAGAGAGAGGGACTGAGAAACACCAGTCAGTGTACAGATATCTCCCTGAGAGAGAGAGAGACTGAGAGACACCAGTCAGTGTACAGATATCTCACTGAGAGAGAGGGACTGAGAGACACCAGTCACTGTACAGATATCTCCCTGAGAGAGAGGGGCTGTGAGACACCAGTCAGTATACAGATATCTCCCTGAAAGAGAGATTGACTGAGACACACCAGTCAGTGTACAGATATCTCCTTGAGAGAGAGGGACTGAGAGACACCAGACAGTGTACAGATATCTCCCTGAGAGCGATGGACTGAGAGACACCAGTCAGTGTACAGATATCTCCCTGAGAGAGAGCGACTGAGAGACACCAGTCAGTGTACAGATATCTCCCTGAGAGAGAGACTGAGAGACACCAGTCAATGTACAGATATCTCCCTGAGAGGGAGGGACATGGAGACAGCATTCAGTGTACAGATATCTCCCTGAGAGAGAGAGAATGAGAGACACCAGTCAGTGTACAGATAACTCCTGAGAGAGATGGACTGAGAGACACCATTCAGTTCACAGATATCTCCCTGAGAGAGAGGGACTGAGAGACACCAGTCAGTGTACAGATATCTCCCTGAGAGAGAGGGACTGAGAGAAACCAGTCAGTGTACAGATAACTCCCTGAGAGAGAGGGACTGATAGAACCAGTCAATGTACAGATATCTCACTGAGAGAGAGGGACTGAGAGACACTAGACAGTCTACAGATATTTCCCAGAGAGAGAGGGACTGGGCGACACCAGTCAATGTAGAAATATCTCCCTGAGAGAGAGGGACTGAGAGACACCAGTCAGTGTACAGATATCTCCCTGAGAGAGAGGGGACTGAAAGACACCAGTCTGTGTACAGATATCTCCCTGAAAGAGAGAGGGACTGAGAGACGCCAGTCAGTGCAGAGATATCTCCCTGAGAGAGAGGGAGTGAGAGACACCAGTCAGTGTACAGATATCTCCCTGAGAGAGAGGGACTGAGAGACACCAGTCAAAGTATAGATATCGCCATGAGAGGGAGGGACAGGGAGACAGCAGTCAGGGTACAGATATCTCTCTGAGAGAGCGAGAATGAGAGACACCAGTTAGTGTACAGATATCTCCCCGAGAGAGAGAGACTGAGAGATACCAGTCATTGTACAGATATCTCCCTGAGAGAGAGAGACTGAGAGACACCAGTCAGTGTACAGAAATCTCCCTGAGAGAGAGAGACTGAGAGATACCAGTGAGTGTACAGATATCTCCCTGAGAGAGAGGGACTGAGAGACACCAGTCAGCGTACAGAAATCTCCCTGAGAGAGAGGGGACGGAGAGACACCAGTCAGTGTACATATATCTCTCTGAGAGGGAGGGACTGAGAGATACCAGTCAGTGTACAGATATCTCCCTGAGAGAGAGGGAGTGAGAGACACAGTCATTGTACAGATATCTCCCTGAGAGAGAGGGACTGAGAGACACAGTCATTGTACAGATATCTCCCTGAGAGAGAGGGACTGAGAGACACCACTCAGTGTAAAGATATCTCCCTGAGAGAGAGAGAGGGACTGAGAGACACCAGTCAGTGTACAGATATCTCCCTGGGAAGAGGGACTGAGAGACACCAGTCAGTGTACAGATATCTCCCTGAGATAGAGGGGACTGAAAGACACCAGTCAGTGCACAGATATCTCCCTGAAAGTGAGAGGGACTGAGAGACACCAGTCAGTGTACAGATTTCTCCCTGAGAGAGAGGGACTGAGAGACACCAGTCAGTGTACAGAATCTCACTGAGAGAGAGGGACTGAGAGACACCAGTCAGTGTACAGATATCTCCCTGAGAAGAGGGACTGAGAGACACCAGTCAGTGTACAGATATCTCCCTGAGAGAGAGGGACTGAGAGACACCAGTCAGTGTATAGATATCTGCCTGAGAGAGAGGGGACTGAGAGACACCAGTCAGTGTACAGATATCTCCCTGAGAGAGAGGGGAGTGAGAGACACCAGTCAGTGTACAGATATCTCCCTGAGAGAGAGGGACTGAGAGACACCAGTCAGTGTACAGATATCTCCCTGAGAGAGAGGGACTGAGAGACACCAGTCAGTGTACAGATATCACCCTGAGAGAGAGGGAGTGAGAGACACCATTCAATGTACAGATATCTCCCTGAGAGAGAGGGACTGAGAGACACCAGTCAGTGTACAGATATTACCCTGAGAGAGAGGGAGTGAGAGACACCAGTCAATGTACAGATATCTCCCTGAGAGAGAGGGACTGAGAGACAACAGTCAGTGCACAGTTATCACCCTCAGAGAGAGAGAATGAGAGACACCAGTCAGTGTACAGATATCTCCCTGAGAGAGAGGGACTGAGAGACACCAGTCAGTGTACAGATATCTCGCTGAGAGAGAGAGACTGAGAGACACCAGTCAGTGTACAGATATCTCCCTGAGAGAGAGAGACTGAGAGACACTAGTCAGTGTACAGATATCTCCCTGAGAGAGAGGGACTGAGAGACACCAGTCAGTGTACAGATATCTCCCTGAGAGAGAGAGAGACTGAGAGATACCAGTCAGTGTACAGATATCTCCCTGAGAGAGAGAGACTGAGAGACACCAGTCAGTGTTCAGATATCTCCCTGAGAGGGAGGGACATGGAGACAGCAGTCAGTGTACAGATATCTCCCTGATAGAGAGAGAATGAGAGACTCCAGTTAGTGTACACATATCTCCCTGCGAGAGAGGGACTGAGGGACACCAGTCAATTTACAGATATCTCCCTGAGAGAGAGGGAGTGAGAGACACCAGTCAATGTACAGATATCTCCCTGAGAGAGAGGGACTGAGAGACACCAGTCAGTGTACAGATATCACCCTGAGAGAGAGGGAGTGAGAGACACCATTCAATGTACAGATATCTCCCTGAGAGAGAGGGACTGAGAGACACCAGTCAGTGTACAGATATTACCCTGAGAGAGAGGGAGTGAGAGACACCAGTCAATGTACAGATATCTCCCTGAGAGAGAGGGACTGAGAGACAACAGTCAGTGCACAGTTATCACCCTCAGAGAGAGAGAATGAGAGACACCAGTCACTGTACAGATATCTCCCTGAGAGAGAGGGACTGAGAGACACCAGTCAGTGTACAGATATCTCGCTGAGAGAGAGAGACTGAGAGACACCAGTCAGTGTACAGATATCTCCCTGAGAGAGAGAGACTGAGAGACACTAGTCAGTGTACAGATATCTCCCTGAGAGAGAGGGACTGAGAGACACCAGTCAGTGTACAGATATCTCGCTGAGAGAGAGAGACTGAGAGACACCAGTCAGTGTACAGATATCTCCCTGAGAGAGAGAGACTGAGAGACACTAGTCAGTGTACAGATATCTCCCTGAGAGAGAGGGACTGAGAGACACCAGTCAGTGTACAGATATCTCGCTGAGAGAGAGAGACTGAGAGACACCAGTCAGTGTACAGATATCTCCCTGAGAGAGAGAGACTGAGAGACACTAGTCAGTGTACAGATATCTCCCTGAGAGAGAGGGACTGAGAGACACCAGTCAGTGTACAGATATCTCCCTGAGAGAGAGAGAGACTGAGAGATACCAGTCAGTGTACAGATATCTCCCTGAGAGAGAGAGACTGAGAGACACCAGTCAGTGTTCAGATATCTCCCTGAGAGGGAGGGACATGGAGACAGCAGTCAGTGTACAGATATCTCCCTGATAGAGAGAGAATGAGAGACTCCAGTTAGTGTACACATATCTCCCTGCGAGAGAGGGACTGAGGGACACCAGTCAATTTACAGATATCTCCCTGAGAGAGAGGGAGTGAGAGACACCAGTCAATGTACAGATATCTCCCTGAGAGTGAGGGACAGGGAGACAGCAGTCAGTGAACAGTTATCTCCCTGAGAGAGAGAGAATGAGAGACACCTGTCAGTGTACAGATATCTCACTGAGAGAGAGGGACTGAGAGACACCAGTCAGTGTAGAGATATCTCCCTGAGAGGGAGGGACTGATAGACACCAGTCAGTGGAAATATATCTCCCTGAGAGAGAGAGAATGAGAGACACCAGTAAGTGTGCAGATATCTCCCTGAGCGAGAGGGACTGAGAGACAGCAGACAGTGTACAGATATCTCCCTGAGAGACAGGGAATGAAAGACACCAGTCTGTGTACAGATATCTCCCTGAGAGAGAGGGAATGAGAGACACCAGTCAGTGTACAGATATCTCCCTGAGAGAGAGGGACTGAGAGACACCAGTCAGTGTACAGATATCTCCCTGAGAGAGAGGGACTGAGAAACACCAGTCAGTGTACAGATATCTCCCTGAGAGAGAGAGAGACTGAGAGACACCAGTCAGTGTACAGATATCTCACTGAGAGAGAGGGACTGAGAGACACCAGTCACTGTACAGATATCTCCCTGAGAGAGAGGGGCTGTGAGACACCAGTCAGTATACAGATATCTCCCTGAAAGAGAGATTGACTGAGACACACCAGTCAGTGTACAGATATCTCCTTGAGAGAGAGGGACTGAGAGACACCAGACAGTGTACAGATATCTCCCTGAGAGCGATGGACTGAGAGACACCAGTCAGTGTACAGATATCTCCCTGAGAGAGAGCGACTGAGAGACACCAGTCAGTGTACAGATATCTCCCTGAGAGAGAGACTGAGAGACACCAGTCAATGTACAGATATCTCCCTGAGAGGGAGGGACATGGAGACAGCATTCAGTGTACAGATATCTCCCTGACAGAGAGAGAATGAGAGACACCAGTCAGTGTACAGATAACTCCTGAGAGAGATGGACTGAGAGACACCATTCAGTTCACAGATATCTCCCTGAGAGAGAGGGACTGAGAGACACCAGTCAGTGTACAGATATCTCCCTGAGAGAGAGGGACTGAGAGAAACCAGTCAGTGTACAGATAACTCCCTGAGAGAGAGGGACTGATAGAACCAGTCAATGTACAGATATCTCACTGAGAGAGAGGGACTGAGAGACACTAGACAGTCTACAGATATTTCCCAGAGAGAGAGGGACTGGGCGACACCAGTCAATGTAGAAATATCTCCCTGAGAGAGAGGGACTGAGAGACACCAGTCAGTGTACAGATATCTCCCTGAGAGAGAGGGGACTGAAAGACACCAGTCTGTGTACAGATATCTCCCTGAAAGAGAGAGGGACTGAGAGACGCCAGTCAGTGCAGAGATATCTCCCTGAGAGAGAGGGAGTGAGAGACACCAGTCAGTGTACAGATATCTCCCTGAGAGAGAGGGACTGAGAGACACCAGTCAAAGTATAGATATCGCCATGAGAGGGAGGGACAGGGAGACAGCAGTCAGGGTACAGATATCTCTCTGAGAGAGCGAGAATGAGAGACACCAGTTAGTGTACAGATATCTCCCCGAGAGAGAGAGACTGAGAGATACCAGTCATTGTACAGATATCTCCCTGAGAGAGAGAGACTGAGAGACACCAGTCAGTGTACAGATATCTCCCTGAGAGAGAGAGACTGAGAGATACCAGTGAGTGTACAGATATCTCCCTGAGAGAGAGGGACTGAGAGACACCAGTCAGCGTACAGAAATCTCCCTGAGAGAGAGGGGACGGAGAGACACCAGTCAGTGTACATATATCTCTCTGAGAGGGAGGGACTGAGAGATACCAGTCAGTGTACAGATATCTCCCTGAGAGAGAGGGAGTGAGAGACACAGTCATTGTACAGATATCTCCCTGAGAGAGAGGGACTGAGAGACACAGTCATTGTACAGATATCTCCCTGAGAGAGAGAGAGGGACTGAGAGACACCACTCAGTGTAAAGATATCTCCCTGAGAGAGAGAGAGGGACTGAGAGACACCAGTCAGTGTACAGATATCTCCCTGGGAAGAGGGACTGAGAGACACCAGTCAGTGTACAGATATCTCCCTGAGATAGAGGGGACTGAAAGACACCAGTCAGTGTACAGATATCTCCCTGAAAGTGAGAGGGACTGAGAGACACCAGTCAGTGTACAGATTTCTCCCTGAGAGAGAGGGACTGAGAGACACCAGTCAGTGTACAGAATCTCACTGAGAGAGAGGGACTGAGAGACACCAGTCAGTGTACAGATATCTCCCTGAGAAGAGGGACTGAGAGACACCAGTCAGTGTACAGATATCTCCCTGAGAGAGAGGGACTGAGAGACACCAGTCAGTGTATAGATATCTGCCTGAGAGAGAGGGGACTGAGAGACACCAGTCAGTGTACAGATATCTCCCTGAGAGAGAGGGGAGTGAGAGACACCAGTCAGTGTACAGATATCTCCCTGAGAGAGAGGGACTGAGAGACACCAGTCAGTGTACAGATATCTCCCTGAGAGAGAGGGACTGAGAGACACCAGTCAGTGTACAGATATCACCCTGAGAGAGAGGGAGTGAGAGACACCATTCAATGTACAGATATCTCCCTGAGAGAGAGGGACTGAGAGACACCAGTCAGTGTACAGATATTACCCTGAGAGAGAGGGAGTGAGAGACACCAGTCAATGTACAGATATCTCCCTGAGAGAGAGGGACTGAGAGACAACAGTCAGTGCACAGTTATCACCCTCAGAGAGAGAGAATGAGAGACACCAGTCAGTGTACAGATATCTCCCTGAGAGAGAGGGACTGAGAGACACCAGTCAGTGTACAGATATCTCGCTGAGAGAGAGAGACTGAGAGACACCAGTCAGTGTACAGATATCTCCCTGAGAGAGAGAGACTGAGAGACACTAGTCAGTGTACAGATATCTCCCTGAGAGAGAGGGACTGAGAGACACCAGTCAGTGTACAGATATCTCCCTGAGAGAGAGAGAGACTGAGAGATACCAGTCAGTGTACAGATATCTCCCTGAGAGAGAGAGACTGAGAGACACCAGTCAGTGTTCAGATATCTCCCTGAGAGGGAGGGACATGGAGACAGCAGTCAGTGTACAGATATCTCCCTGATAGAGAGAGAATGAGAGACTCCAGTTAGTGTACACATATCTCCCTGCGAGAGAGGGACTGAGGGACACCAGTCAATTTACAGATATCTCCCTGAGAGAGAGGGAGTGAGAGACACCAGTCAATGTACAGATATCTCCCTGAGAGTGAGGGACAGGGAGACAGCAGTCAGTGAACAGTTATCTCCCTGAGAGAGAGAGAATGAGAGACACCAGTCAGTGTACAGATATCTCACTGAGAGAGAGGGACTGAGAGACACCAGTCAGTGTAGAGATATCTCCCTGAGAGAGAGAAAATGAGAGACACCAGTTAGTGTACGGATATCTCCCTGAGCGAGAGGGACTGAGAGACACCAGTCAATGTACAGATATCTCCCTGAGAGGGAGGGACTGATAGACACCAGTCAGTGGAAATATATCTCCCTGAGAGAGAGGGACTGAGAGACACCAGTCAGTGGTCAGATATCTCCCAGAGAGAGAGGGACTGAGAGACACCAGTCAGTGTACAGATATCTCCCTGAGCGAGAGGGACTGAGAGACACCAGTCACTGTACAGATATCTCCCTGAGAGAGAGGGACTGAGAGACACCAGACAGTGTACTGATATCTCCCTGAGAGAGAGAGAATGAGAGACACCAGTAAGTGTGCAGATATCTCCCTGAGAGAGAGGGACTGAGAGACACCAGTCAGTGTACAGATATCTCCCTGAGCGAGAGGGACTGAGAGACAGCAGACAGTGTACAGATTTCTCCCTGAGAGACAGGGAATGAAAGACACCAGTCTGTGTACAGATATCTCCCTGAGAGAGAGGGAATGAGAGACATCAGTCAGTTTACAGATATCTCCCTGAGAGAGAGAGAGACTGAGAGACACCAGTCAGTGTACAGATATCTCCCTGAGAGAGAGAGAGACTGAGAGACACCAGTCAGTGTACAGATATCTCACTGAGAGAGAGGGACTGAGAGACACCAGTCACTGTACAGATATCTCCCTGAGAGAGAGGGACTGAGAGACACCAGTCAGTATACAGATATCTCCCTGAAAGAGAGATTGACTGAGACACACCAGTCAGTGTACAGATATCTCCTTGAGAGAGAGGGACTGAGAGACACCAGACAGTGTACAGATATCTCCCTGAGAGCGATGGACTGAGAGACACCAGTCAGTGTACAGATATCTCCCTGAGAGAGAGGGACTGAGAGACACCAGTCAGTGTACAGATATCTCCCTGAGAGAGAGGGAGTAAGATACACCAGTCAATGTACAGATATCTCCCTGAGAGGGAGGGACATGGAGACAGCATTCAGTGTACAGATATCTCCCTGAGAGAGACAGAATGAGAGACACCAGTCAGTGTACAGATAACTGCTGAGAGAGATGGACTGAGAGACACCATTCAGTACACAGATATCTCCCTGAGAGAAAGGGACTGAGAGACACCAGCCAGTGTACAGATATCTCCCTGAGAGAGAGGGACTGAGAGACACCAGTCAGTGTACAGATATCTCCCTGAGAGAGAGGGACTGAGAGAAACCAGTCAGTGTACAGATATCGCCCTGAGAGAGAGGGACTGAGAGAAACCAGTCAGTGTACAGATATCTCACTGAGAGAGAGGGACTGAGAGACACTAGACATTATACAGATATTTCCCAGAGAGAGAGGGACTGGGCGACACCAGTCAATGTAGAAATATCTCCCTGAGAGAGAGGCACTGAGAGACACCAGTCAGTGTACAGATATCTCCCTGAGAGAGAGGGGACTGAAAGACACCAGTCTGTGTACAGATATCTCCCTGAAAGAGAGAGGGACTGAGAGACGCCAGTCAGTGCAGAGATATCTCCCTGAGAGAGAGGGAGTGAGAGACACCAGTCAGTGTACAGATATCTCCCTGAGAGAGAGGGACTGAGAGACACCAGTCAAAGTATAGATATCGCCCTGAGAGGGAGGGACAGGGAGACAGCAGTCAGGGTGCAGATATCTCTCTGAGAGAGCGAGAATGAGAGACACCAGTTAGTGTACAGATATCTCCCTGAGAGAGAGAGACTGAGAAACACCAGTCATTGTACAGATATCTCCCTGAGAGAGAGAGACTGAGAGACACCAGTCAGTATACAGAAATCTCCCTGAGAGAGAGAGACTGAGAGATACCAGTGAGTGTACAGATATCTCCCTGAGAGAGAGGGACTGAGAGACACCAGTCAGCGTACAGATATCTCCCTGAGAGAGAGGGGACGGAGAGACACCAGTCAGTGTACATATATCTCTCTGAGAGGGAGGGAATGAGAGATAACAGTCAGTGTAAAGATATCTCCCTGAGAGAGAGGGAGTGAGAGACACAGTCATTGTACAGATATCTCCCTGAGAGAGAGGGACTGAGAGACACAGTCATTGTACAGATATCTCCCTGAGAGAGAGAGAGGGACTGAGAGACACCACTCAGTGTAAAGATATCTCCCTGAGAGAGAGAGAGGGACTGAGAGACACCAGTCAGTGTACAGATATCTCCCTGAGAGAGAGGGAGTGAGAGACACCAGTCAGTGTACAGATATCTCCCTGAGAGAGAGAGGGACTGAGAGACACCTGTCAGTGTACAGATATCTCCCTGAGAGAGAGAGGGACTGAGAGACACCAGTCAGTGTACAGATATCTCCCTGAGAGAGAGAGACTGAGAGACACCAGTCAGTGTACAGATATCTCCCTGAGAGAGAGGGGCAGGGAGACAGCAGTCAGTGTACAGATATCTCCCTGAGAGAGAGAGAATGAGAGACTCCAGTTAGTGTACACATCTCTCCCTAAGAGATAGGGACTGAGAGACACCAGTCAGTGTACAGATATCTCCCTGAGATAGAGGGTACTGAGAGGGACCAGTCAGCGTACAGATATCTCTCTGAGAGAAATGGACTGAGAGACACCAGTCAGTGTACAGATATCTCCCTGAGAGAGAGGGACTGAGAGACACCAGTAAGTGTACTGATATCTCCCTGAGAGAGAGGGACTGAGAGACACCAGTCGAGTGTACAGATATCTCCCTGAGAGAGAGGTACTGAGAGACACCATTCAGTGTACAGATATCTCCCTGAAAGAGAGGGACTGAGAGACACCAGTCAGTGTACAGATATCTCCCTGAGAGAGAGAGAATGAGAGACACCAGTTAGTGTACAGATATCTCCCTGAAAGAGAGCCTCTGAGAGTCACCAGTCAGTGTACAGATATGTCCCTGAGAGAGAGGGAACTGAGTGACACCAGTCTGTGTACAGATATCTCCCTGAGAGAGAGGGACTGAGAGACACCAGTCAGTGTACAGATATCTCCCTGAGAGAGAGGGACTGAGAGACACCAGTCAATGTATAGATATCTCCCTGAGAGGGAGAGACTGAGAGGCACCAGTCAGTGTACAGATATCTCCCTGAGAGAGAGGGACTGAGAGACACCAGTCAGTGTACAGATATCTCCCTGAGAGAGAGGTGAGTGAGACACATCAGTTCTTGTGCAGATATCTCCCTGAGAGTGAGAGAATGAGAGACACCAGTCAGTGTACAGATATCTCCCTGAGAGTGAGGGACTGAGAGAAACCAGTCAGTCTACAGATATCTCCCTGAGAGAGAGGCACTGAGAGACACCAGACAGTGTACAGATATCTTCCTGAGCGAGAGGGACTGAGAGACACCAGTCAGTGTACAGATATCTCCCTGAGAGAGAGGGAATGAGGGACATCAGTCAGTGTACAGATATCTCCATGAGGGAGAGGGGACTGAAATACACCAGTCTGTGTACAGATATCTCCCTGAAAGAGAGAGGGACTGAGAGACACCAGTCAGTGTACAGATATCTCCCTGAGAGAGAGGGACTGAGAGACACCAGTCAATGTACATATAATTCCCTGAGATGGAGGGAATTAGAGACATCAGTCAGTGTACAGATATCTCCCTGAGAGAGAGGGACTGAGAGACACCAGTCAGTGTACAGATATCTCCCTGAGAGAGAGGGACTGAGAGACACCAGCCAATGTACAGATATCTCCCTGAGAGAGAGGGAATGAGAGATACCAGTCAGTGTACAGATATCTCCCTGAGAGAGAGGGAATGAGAGACACCAGTCAGTGTACAGATATCTCCCTGAGAGAGAGAGACTGAGAGACACCAGTCAGTGTACAGATATCTTCCTGAGATAGAGGGGACTGAAAGACACCAGTCAGTATACAGATATCTCCCTGAAAGAGAGAGGGACTGAGAGAAACCAGTCAGTGTACAGATAATTCCCTGAGAGAGAGGGACTGAGAGACACCAGTCAATGTACAGATATCTCTCTGAGAGAGAGGGACTGAGGGACACTAGTCAGTGTACAGATATCTCCCTGAGAGAGTGGGACTGAGAGCCACCAGTCAATGTTCAAATATCTCCCTGAGAGGGAGGGAATGAGAGACATCAGTCAGTGTACAGACATCTCCCTGAGAGAGAGGGACTGAGAGACACCAGTCAGTGTACAGATATCTCCCTGAGAGAGAGGGACTGAGAGACACCAGTCAGTGTACAGATATCTCCCTGAGAGAGAGGCAGTGAGAGACACCAGTCAATGT
Organism: Isurus oxyrinchus; assembly: GCA_026770705.1. NCBI lineage: Eukaryota > Metazoa > Chordata > Chondrichthyes > Lamniformes > Lamnidae > Isurus > Isurus oxyrinchus. The sequence continues at coordinate 151,238 of JANJGN010000885.1, read as the reverse complement.
ACAGATATCTCCCTGAGAGAGAGGGACTGAGAGACACTAGTCAGTGTACAGATATCTCCCCGAGACAGAGGGACTGAGAAACACCAGTCAGTGTACAGATATCTCCCTGAGAGAGAGAGAAACTGTGAGATACCAGTCAGTGTACAGATATCTCCCTGAGAGAGAGACTGAGAGACACCAGTCAATGTTCAGATATCTCCCTGAGAGGGAGGGACAGGGAGACAGCAGTCTGTGTACAGATATCTCCCTGAGAGAGAGAGAATGAGAGACTCCAGTTAGTGTACACATATCTCCCTGCGAGAGAGGGACTGAGAGACACCAGTCAATGTACAGATATCTCCCTGAGAGAGAGGGAGTGAGAGACACCAGTCAGTGTACAGATATCTCACTGAGAGAGAGGGACTGAGAGACACCAGTCAGTGTAGAGATATCTCCCTGAGAGAGAGAGAATGAGAGACACCAGTTAGTGTACAGATATCTCCCTGAGCGAGAGGGACTGAGAGACACCAGTCAGTGTACAGATAACTCCCTGAGAGAGAGAGACTGAGAGACACCAGTCAGTGTCCAGATATCTCCCTGAGAGGGAGGGACAGGGAGACACCAATCAGTGTACAGATATCTCCCTGAGAGAGAGGTGAGTGAGACACATCAGTTCTTGTGCAGATATCTCCCTGAGCGAGAGAGAATGAGAGACACCAGTTAGTGTACAGATATCTCCCTGAGAGTGAGGGACTGAGAGACACCAGACATGGTACAGATATCTCCCTGAGCGAGAGAGACTGAGAGACACCAGTAAGTGTACAGATATCTCCCTGAGAGAGAGGGAATGAGAGACATCAGTCAGTGTACAGATATCTCCCTGAGATAGAGGGGACTGAAAGACACCAGTCAGTGTACAGATATCTCCCTGAAAGAGAGAGGGACTGAGAGACACCAGTCAGTGTACAGATATCTCCCTGAGAAGAGGGACTGAGAGACACCTGTCAGTGTACAGATATCTCCCAGAGATAGAGGGGACTGAAAGACACCAGTCAGTGTACAGATATCTCCCTGAAAGAGAGAGGGACTGAGAGACACCAGTCAGTGTACAGATATCTCCCTGAGAAGAGGGACTGAGAGACACCAGTCAGTGTACAGATATCTCCCTGAGAGAGAGGGACTGAGAGTTACCAGTCAGTGTATAGATATCTCCCTGAGAGAGAGGCACTGAGAGACACCAGTCTGTGCACAGATATCTCCCTGAGAGAGAGGGGACTGCGAGACACCAGTCAGTGTACAGATATCGCCCTGAGAGAGTGGGACTGAGAGACACCAGTCAGTGTACAGATATCTCCCTGAGAGAGAGGGACTGAGAGACACCAGTCAGTGTACAGATATCACCGTGAGAGAGAGGGAGTGAGAGACACCAGTCAATGTATAGATATCTCCCTGAGAGGGAGAGACTGAGAGGCACCAGTCAGTGTACAGATATCTCCCTGAAAGAGAGCCTCTGAGAGTCACCAGTCAGTGTACAGATATGTCCCTGAGAGAGAGGGAACTGAGAGACACCAGTCTGTGTACAGATATCTCCCTGAGAGAGAGGGACTGAGAGACACCAGTCAGTGTACAGATATCTCCCTGAGAGAGAGGGACTGAGAGACACCAGTCAATGTATAGATATCTCCCTGTGAGGGAGAGACTGAGAGGCACCAGTCAGTGTACAGATATCTCCCTGAGAGAGAGGGACTGAGAGACACCAGTCAGTGTACAGATATCTCCCTGAGAGAGAGGTGAGTGAGACACATCAGTTCTTGTGCAGATATCTCCCTGAGAGAGAGAGAATGAGAGACACCAGTTAGTGTACAGATATCTCCCTGAGAGTGAGGGACTGAGAGAAACCAGTCAGTCTACAGATATCTCCCTGAGAGAGAGGGACTGAGAGACACCAGACAGTGTACAGATATCTTCCTGAGCGACAGGGACTGAGAGACACCAGTCAGTGTACAGATATCTCCCTGAGAGAGAGGGAATGAGGGACATCAGTCAGTGTACAGATATCTCCATGAGGGAGAGGGGACTGAAATACACCAGTCTGTGTACAGATATCTCCCTGAAAGAGAGAGGGACTGAGAGACACCAGTCAGTGTACAGATATCTCCCTGAGAGAGAGGGACTGAGAGACACCAGTCAATGTACATATAATTCCCTGAGATGGAGGGAATTAGAGACATCAGTCAGTGTACAGATATCTCCCTGAGAGAGAGGGACTGAGAGACACCAGTCAGTGTACAGATATCTCCCTGAGAGAGAGGGACTGAGAGACACCAGCCAATGTACAGATATCTCCCTGAGAGAGAGGGAATGAGAGATACCAGTCAGTGTACAGATATCTCCCTGAGAGAGAGGGAATGAGAGACACCAGTCAGTGTACAGATATCTCCCTGAGAGAGAGAGACTGAGAGACACCAGTCAGTGTACAGATATCTTCCTGAGATAGAGGGGACTGAAAGACACCAGTCAGTATACAGATATCTCCCTGAAAGAGAGAGGGACTGAGAGAAACCAGTCAGTGTACAGATAATTCCCTGAGAGAGAGGGACTGAGAGACACCAGTCAATGTACAGATATCTCTCTGAGAGAGAGGGACTGAGGGACACTAGTCAGTGTACAGATATCTCCCTGAGAGAGTGGGACTGAGAGCCACCAGTCAATGTTCAAATATCTCCCTGAGAGGGAGGGAATGAGAGACATCAGTCAGTGTACAGACATCTCCCTGAGAGAGAGGGACTGAGAGACACCAGTCAGTGTACAGATATCTCCCTGAGAGAGAGGGACTGAGAGACACCAGTCAGTGTACAGCTATCTCCCTGAGAGAGAGGCAGTGAGAGACACCAGTCAATGTACAGATATCTCCCTGAGAGAGAGGGACTGAGAGACACTAGTCAGTGTACAGATATCTCCCCGAGACAGAGGGACTGAGAAACACCAGTCAGTGTACAGATATCTCCCTGAGAGAGAGAGAAACTGTGAGATACCAGTCAGTGTACAGATATCTCCCTGAGAGAGAGACTGAGAGACACCAGTCAATGTTCAGATATCTCCCTGAGAGGGAGGGACAGGGAGACAGCAGTCTGTGTACAGATATCTCCCTGAGAGAGAGAGAATGAGAGACTCCAGTTAGTGTACACATATCTCCCTGAGAGAGAGGGACTGAGAGACACCAGTCAATGTACAGATATCTCCCTGAGAGAGAGGGAGTGAGAGACACCAGTCAGTGTACAGATATCTCACTGAGAGAGAGGGACTGAGAGACACCAGTCAGTGTAGAGATATCTCCCTGAGAGAGAGAGAATGAGAGACACCAGTTAGTGTACAGATATCTCCCTGAGCGAGAGGGACTGAGAGACACCAGTCAGTGTACAGATAACTCCCTGAGAGAGAGAGACTGAGAGACACCAGTCAGTGTCCAGATATCTCCCTGAGAGGGAGGGACAGGGAGACACCAATCAGTGTACAGATATCTCCCTGAGAGAGAGGTGAGTGAGACACATCAGTTCTTGTGCAGATATCTCCCTGAGCGAGAGAGAATGAGAGACACCAGTTAGTGTACAGATATCTCCCTGAGAGTGAGGGACTGAGAGACACCAGACATGGTACAGATATCTCCCTGAGCGAGAGAGACTGAGAGACACCAGTAAGTGTACAGATATCTCCCTGAGAGAGAGGGAATGAGAGACATCAGTCAGTGTACAGATATCTCCCTGAGATAGAGGGGACTGAAAGACACCAGTCAGTGTACAGATATCTCCCTGAAAGAGAGAGGGACTGAGAGACACCAGTCAGTGTACAGATATCTCCCTGAGAAGAGGGACTGAGAGACACCTGTCAGTGTACAGATATCTCCCAGAGATAGAGGGGACTGAAAGACACCAGTCAGTGTACAGATATCTCCCTGAAAGAGAGAGGGACTGAGAGACACCAGTCAGTGTACAGATATCTCCCTGAGAAGAGGGACTGAGAGACACCAGTCAGTGTACAGATATCTCCCTGAGAGAGAGGGACTGAGAGTTACCAGTCAGTGTATAGATATCTCCCTGAGAGAGAGGCACTGAGAGACACCAGTCTGTGCACAGATATCTCCCTGAGAGAGAGGGGACTGCGAGACACCAGTCAGTGTACAGATATCGCCCTGAGAGAGTGGGACTGAGAGACACCAGTCAGTGTACAGATATCTCCCTGAGAGAGAGGGACTGAGAGACACCAGTCAGTGTACAGATATCACCGTGAGAGAGAGGGAGTGAGAGACACCAGTCAATGTACAGATATCTACCTGAGAGGGAGGGACTGAGAGACACCAGACAGTGTACAGATATCACCCTGAGAGAGAGGGAGTGAGAGACACCAGTCAATGTACAGATATCTCCCTGAGAGAGAGGGACTGAGAGACACCAGTCAGTGTACAGATATCTCCCTGAGAGAGAGGGACTGAGAGACACCAGTCAGTGTACAGTTATCACCCTCAGAGAGAGAGAATGAGAGACACCAGTCAGTGTACAGATATCTCCCTGAGAGAGATGGACTGAGAGAAACCAGTCAGTGTACAGATATCTCGCTGAGAGAGAGAGACTGAGAGACACCAGTCAGTGTACAGATATCTCCCTGAGAGAGAGAGACTGAGAGTCACTAGTCAGTGTACAGATATCTCCCTGAGAGAGAGGGACTGAGAGACACCAGTCAGTGTACAGATATCTCCCTGAGAGAGAGAGAGACTGAGAGATACCAGTCAGTGTACAGATATCTCCCTGAGAGAGAGAGACTGAGAGACACCAGTCAATGTTCAGATATCTCCCTGAGAGGGAGGGACATGGAGACAGCAGTCAGTGTACAGATATCTCCCTGAGAGAGAGAGAATGAGAGACTCCAGTTAGTGTACACATATCTCCCTGCGAGAGAGGGACTGAGGGACACCAGTCAATGTACAGATATCTCCCTGAGAGAGAGGGAGTGAGAGTCATCAGTCAGTGTACAGATATCTCCCTGAGAGAGAGAGACTGAGAGACATCAGTCAGTGTAAAGATATCTCCCTGAGAGAGAGGGACTGAGAGACACCAGTCAGTGTACAGATATCTCCCTGAGAGAGAGGGACTGAGAGACACCAGTCAGTGTACAGATATCTCGCTGAGAGAGAGAGACTGAGAGACAATAGTCAGTGTACAGATATCTCCCTGTGACAGAGGGACTGAGAGACACCAGTCAGTGTACAGATATCTCCCTGAGAGAGAGAGAGACTGAAAGATACCAGTCAGTGTACAGATATCTCCCTGAGAGAGAGAGACTGAGAGACACCAGTCAATGTTCAGATATCTCCCTGAGAGGGAGGGACAGGGAGACAGCAGTCAGTGTACAGATATCTCCCTGAGAGAGAGAGAATGAGAGACTCCAGTTAGTGTATTGATAACTCCTGAGAGAGAGGGACTGAGAGACACCATTCAGTACACAGATATCTCCCTGAGAGAAAGGGACTGAGAGACACCAGCCAGTGTACAAATATCTCCCTGAGAGAGAGGGACTGAGAGAAACCAGTCAGTGTACAGATATCTCCCTGAGAGAGAGGGGACTGAGAGACACCAGTCAGTGTACAGATATCTCACTGAGAGAGAGGGACTGAGAGACACCAGTCAATGTACAGATATCTCACTGAGAGAGAGGGACTGAGAGACACTAGACAGTATACAGATATTTCCCTGAGAGAGAGGGACTGAGCGACACCAGTCAATGTACAGATATCTCCCTGAGAGAGAGGGACTGAGAGATACCAGTCAGTGTACAGATATCTCCCTGAGATAGAGGGGACTGAAAGGCACCAGTCAGTGTACAGATATCCCTGAAAGAGAGAGGGACTGAGAGAAACCAGTCAGTGTACAGATAATTCCCTGAGAGAGAGGGACTGAGAGACACCAGTCAATGTACAGATATCTCTCTGAGAGAGAGGGACTGAGGGACACTAGTCAGTGTACAGATATCTCCCTGAGAGAATGGGACTGAGAGACAACAGTCAATGTACAAATATCTCCCTGAGAGGGAGGGAATGAGAGACATCAGTCCGTGTACAGATATCTCCCTGAGAGAGAGGGACTTAGAGACACCAATCAGTGTACAGATATATCCCTGTGAGAGAGGGAATGAGAGACATCAGTCAGTGTACAGATATCTCCCTGAGAGAGAGGGACTGAGAGACACCAGTCAGTGTACAGATATCACCCTGAGTGAGAGGGACTGAGAGACATCAGTCAGTGTACAGATATCTCCCTGAGAGAGAGAGACTGAGAGACATCAGTCAGTGTAAAGATATCTCCCTGAGAGAGAGGGACTGAGAGACACCAGTCAGTGTACAGATATCTCCCTGAGAGAGAGGGACTGAGAGACACCAGTCAGTGTACAGATATCTCCCTGAGAGAGAGGGAGTGAGAGACACCAGTCAATGTACAGATATCTCCCTGAGAGAGAGAGGGACTGAGACACCAGTCAGTGTACAGATATCTCCCTGGGAGAGAGGGACTGAGAGACACCAGTCAGTGTACAGATATCTCGCTGAGAGAGAGAGACTGAGAGACACTAGTCAGTGTACAGATATCTCCCTGAGACAGAGGGACTGAGAGACACCAGTCAGTGTACAGATATCTCCCTGAGAGAGAGAGAGACTGAAAGATACCAGTCAGTGTACAGATATCTCCCTGAGAGAGAGAGACTGAGAGACACCAGTCAATGTTCAGATATCTCCCTGTGAGGGAGGGACAGGGAGACAGCAGTCAGTGTACAGATATCTCCCTGAGAGAGAGAGAATGAGAGACTCCAGTAAGTGTACACATATCTCCCTGCGAGAGAGGGACTGAGAGACACCAGTCAATGTACAGATATCTCCCTGAGAGAGAGGGAGTGAGAGACACCAGTCAATGTACAGATATCTCCCTGAGAGTGAGGGACAGGGAGACAGCAGTCAGTGAACAGTTATCTCCCTGAGAGAGAGAGAATGAGAGATACCAGTCAGTGTACAGATAACTCACTGAGAGAGAGGGACTGAGAGACTCCTGTCAGTGTAGAGATATCTCCCTGAGAGAGAGAGAAAGAGAGACACCAGTTCGTGTACAGATATCTCCCTGAGCGAGAGGGACTGAGAGACACCAGTCAGTGTACAGATATCTCCCTGAGAGGGAGGGACTGATAGACACCAGTCAGTGGAAATATATCTCCCTGAGAGAGTGGGACTGAGAGACACCAGTCAGTGTACAGATATCTGCTGAGAGTGAGGGTCTGAGAAACACCATTCAATATACAGATATCTCCCTGAGAGTGAGGGACTGAGAGAAACCAGTCAATGTTGAGATATCTCCCTGAGAGAGAGAGACTGAGAGACACCAGTCAATGTACAGATATCTCCCTGAGAGTGAGGGACAGGGAGACAGCAGTCAGTGAACAGATATCTCCCTGAGAGAGAGAGACTGAGAGACACCAGTCAGTGTGCAAATATCTCCCTGAGAGAGAGGGACTGAGAGACACCAGTCAGTGTACAGATATCTCCCTGAGAGAGAGGGGACTGGTAGGGATCAGTCAGAGTACAGATATCTCTCTGAGAGAAATGGACTTAGAGACACCAGTGGGTGTACAAATAACTCCTGAGATAGAGGGACTGAGCGACACCATTCAGTACACAGATATCTCCGTGAGAGAGGGGACTGAGAGACACCAGTCAGTGTACAGATATCTCCTGAGAGATTAGGGACTGAGAGACACCATTCAGTATAGATATCTCCCTGAGAGGGACGGACTGAGAGACACCAGTCAGTGTACAGATATCTCCCTGAGAGAGAGGGACTGAGAGACACCAGTCAATGTACAGCTATCTCCCTGAGAGAGAGGGACTGAGAGACACCATTCAGTGTACAGATATCTCCCTGAGAGGGAGGGACTGAGATACACCAGTCATTGTACAGATATCTCCCTGAGAGAGAGGGACTGAGAGACACCAGACAGTGTACAGATATCTCCCTGAGAGAGAGAGACTGAGAGACACCAGTCAGTGTACAGATATCTCCCTGAGAGAGAGGGGACTGAGAGACTCCAGTCAGTGTACAGATATCTCACTGAGAGAGAGGGACTGAGAGACACCAGTCAGTGTACAGATATCTCCCTGAGAGAGAGGGTCTGAGAGACACAAGTCAGTGTACAGATACCTCACTGAGAGAGAGGGACTGCGCGACACCAGTCAGTGTACAGATATCTCCCTGAGAGAGAGGGAGTGAGAGACAACAGTCAGTGTACAGATATCTCTCTGGGAGAGAGGAACTGAGAGACATCAGTCAGTGTACAGATATCTCCCTGAGCGAGAGGGACTGACTGACACCATTCAGTGTACAGATATCTCCCTGAAAGAGGGGCCTGAGAGACACAAGTCAGTGTACAGATATCTCCCTGAGATAGAGGAACTGAGTGACACCATTCAATGTACAGATATCTCTCTGAGAGGGAGGGACAGGGAGACAGCAGTCAGTGAACAGTTATCTCCCTGAGAGACAGAGAATGAAAGACACCAGTCAGTGCACAGATATCTCCCTGTGAGCGAGGGACTGAGATACACCAGTCAGTGTACAGATATCTCCCTGAGAGAGAGAGACTGAGAGACACCAGTCAGTGTACAGATATCTCCCTGAGAGAGAGAGACTCAGAGACACCAGTCAGTGTACAGATATCTCCCTGAGACAGAGAGACTGAGAGATTCCAGTCAGTGTACAGATATCTCCCTGAGAGAGAGGGACTGAGAGACACCAGTCAGTGTACAGATATCTCCCTGAGAGAGAGAGACTGAGAGACACCAGTCAATCTACAGATATCTCCCTGAGAGGGAGGGACAGGGAGACAGCAGTCAGTGTACAGATATCTACCTGAGAGAAAGAGAATGAGAGACTCCAGTTAGTGTACACATCTCTCCCTAAGAGTTAGGGACTGAGAGACACCAGTCAGTGTACAGATATCTCCCTGAGATAGAGGGTACTGAGAGGGACCAGTCAGCGTACAGATATCTCTCTGAGAGAAATGGACTGAGAGACACCAGTCAGTGTACAGATAACTCCTGAGAGAGAGGGACTGAGAGACACCAGTCAGTGCACTGATATCTCCATGAGAGAGAGGGACTGAGAGACACCAGTCGAGTGTACAGATATCTCCCTGAGAGAGAGGTACTGAGAGACACCATTCAGTGTACAGATATCTCCCTGACAGATAGGGACTGAGAGACACCAGTCAATGTACAGATATCTCTCTGAGAGAGAGGGACTGAGGGACACTAGTCAGTGTACAGATATCTCCCTGAGAGAGAGGGACTGAGAGACACCAGTCAATGTTGAGATATCTGCCTGAGAGAGAGGGACTGAGAGACACCAGTCAATGTACAGATATTTCCCTGAGTGAGAGGGACTGAGAGACACCAGTCAATGTACAGATATCTCCCTGAGAGGGAGGGACTGAGAGACACCAGTCAGTGTACAGATATCTCCCTGAGAGAGAGGGACTGAGAGACTCAAGTCAATGTACAGATATCTCCCTGAGAGAGAGGGACTGAGAGACACCAGTCAGTGTACAGATATCTCCCTGGGAAAGAGAGGGATTGAGAGACACCAGTCAGTGTACAGATATCTCCTGAGAGATTAGGGACTGAGAGACAGCATTCAGTATAGATATCTCCCTGAGAAGGAGGGACTGAGAGACACCAGTCAGTGTACAGATATCTCCCTGAGAGAGAGGGACTGAGAGACACCAGTCAATGTACAGCTATCTCCCTGAGAGAGAGGGACTGAGAGACACCATTCAGTGTACAGATATCTCCCTGAGAGGGAGGGACTGAGATACACCAGTCATTGTACAGATATCTCCCTGAGAGAGAGGGACTGAGAGACACCAGACAGTGTACAGATATCTCCCTGAGAGAGAGAGACTGAGAGACACCAGTCAGTGTACAGATATCTCCCTGAGAGAGAGGGACTGAGAGACACCAGTCAGTGTACAGATATCTCCCTGAGAGAGAGGGGACTGAGAGACACCAGTCAGTGTACAGATATCTCCCTGAGAGAGAGGGACTGAGAGACACCAGTCAGTGTACAGATATCTCCCTGAGAGAGAGGGACTGAGAGACAACAGTCAGTGTACAGATATCTCTCTGGGAGAGAGGGACTGAGAGACATCAGTCAGTGTACAGATATCTCCCTGAGCGAGAGGGACTGAGAGACACCATTCAGTGTACAGATATCTCCCTGAGAGAGGGGCCGGAGAGACACAAGTCAGTGTACAGATATCTCCCTGAGAGAGAGGAACTGAGTGACACCAGTCAGTGTACCGATAACTCCCTGAGAGAGGGGACTGAGGGACACAAGTCAGTGTTCAGATATCTCCCTGAGAGAGAGGGACTGAGAGACACCAGTCAGTGTACAGATATCTCCCGGAGAGTAAGGGACTAAGCGTCACCAGTCAGTGAACAGATATCTCCCTGAGAGGGAGGGAGTGAGAGACACCAGTCAGTGTACAGATATCTCCCTGAGAGAGAGGGACTGTGAGACACCAGTCTTTGTACAGATATCTCCTTGAGAGAGAGAGGGACTGAGAGACTCCAGTCATGTACAGATATCTCCCTGAGAGTGAGGGACTGAGAGACTCCAGTCAATGTACAGATATCTCCCTGAGAGGGAGGGCCAGGGAGACACCAGTCAGTGCACAGATATCTCCCTGAGAGAGAGGGACTGAGAGGGTCCAGTCAGAGTACAGATATCACCCTGGGAGAGAGAGGGATTGAGAGACACCAGTCAGTGTACAGATATCTCCTGAGAGAGTGGGACTGAGAGACACCATTCAGTAAACTTCTATCTCCCTGAGAGAGTGGGACTGAGAGACACCAGTCAGTGTACAGTTATCTCCCTGCGAGTGTGGGACTGAGAGACACCAGTCAATGTACAGATATCTCCCTGAGAGAGAGGGACTGAGAGACTCCAGTCAATGTACAGATATCTCCCTGAGAGAGAGGGACTGAGAGACACTAGTCAGTGTACAGATATCTCCCTGAGAGAGAGGGACTTAGCGACACCAGTCAGTGTACAGATATCCCCCTGATAGGGAGGGACTGAGAGACTCCAGTCAATGTACAGATATCTCCCTGAGAGGGAGGGCCAGGGAGACACCAGTCAGTATACAGATATATCCCTGAGAGAGAGGTGACTGAGACAAATCAGTTAGTGTACAGATATCTCCCTGAGAGAGAGGGAATGAGAGACACCAGTCAGTGTACAGATATCTCCCTGAGAGAGAGGGGACTGAGAGGGTCCAGTCAGAGTACAGATGTCTCTCTGAGAGCAGTGGACTGAGAGACACCAGTCAGTGTACAGATAACTCCTGAGAGAGAGGGACTACAAGACACCAGTCAGTGTACAGATATCTCCCTGAGAGAGAGGGACTGAGAGACACCAGTCAGTGCACAGATATCACCCTGGGAGAGAGAGGGATTGAGAGACACCAGTCAGTGTACAGATATCTCCTGAGAGAGAGGGACTGAGAGACACCATTCAGTATACTTATATCTCCCTGAGAGAGTGGGACTGAGAGACACCAGTCAGTGTACAGATATCTCCCTGCGAGAGAGGGACTGAGAGACACCAGTCAATGTACAGATATCTCCCTGAGAGAGAGGGACTGAGAGACTCAAGTCATGTACAGATATCTCCCTGAGAGAGAGGGACTGAGAGCCACTAGTCAGTGTACAGATATCTCCCTGAGAGAGAGGGACTGAATGACACCAGTCAATGTACAGATATCTCCCTGAGAGAGAGGGACTGAGAGACTCCATTCATTGTACAGATTTCTCCCTGAGAGAGAGGGACTGAGAGACACAAGTCAATGTACAGACATCTCCCTGAGAGAGAGGGACTGAGAGACACCAGTCAGTGTACAGACATCTCCCTGAGAGAGAGGGACTGAGAGACACAAGTCAATGTACAGACATCTCCCTGAGAGAGAGGGACTGAGAGACACCAGTCAGTGTACAGATATCTCCCTGAGAGGGAGGGACTGAGAGACACCAGTCAGTGTACATATATCTCCTTGAGAGAGAGGGACGGAGAGACACCAGACAGTGTACAGATATCTCCCTGAGAGAGAGAGAATGAGAAACACCATTTAGTGTACATATATCTCCCTGAGAGAGTGGGTCTGAGAGACACCAGTCAGTGTACAGATATCTCCCTGAGATAGAGGGACTGAGAGACACCAGTCAGTGTACAAATATCTCCCTTAGAGAGAGGGAATGAGAGACATCAGTCAGTGTGCAGATATCTCCATGAGAGAGAGGGAATGAGAGACATCAGTCAGTGTACAGATATCTCCATGAGAGAGAGGGACTGAGAGACACCAGTCAGTGTACAGATATCTCCCTGAGAGAGAGGTACTGAGAGACACCAGTCAGTGTACAGATATCTCCCTGAAAGTGAGAGGGACTGACAGACACCAGTCAGTGTACAGATATCTCAATGATAGAGAGGGACTGAGAGACACCAGTCAATGTACAGATATCTCCCTGAGAGAGAGGGACTGAGAGACACCAGTCAGTGTACAGATATCTCCTGAGAGAGAGGGACTGAGAGACACCAGTCAGTGTACAGATATCTCCTGAGAGAGAGGGACTGAGAGACACCATTCAATATACAGATATCTCCCTGAGAGTGAGGGACTGAGAGAAACCCGTCAATGTTGAGATATCTCCCTGAGAGAGAGGGACTGAGAGACACCAGTCAATGTACAGATATCTCCCTGAGAGTGAGGGACAGGGAGACAGCAGTCAGTGAACAGATATCTCCCTGAGAGAGAGAGACTGAGAGACACCAGTCAGTGTACAGATATCTCCCTGAGAGAGAGGGACTGAGAGACACCAGTCAGTGTACAGATATCTCCCTGAGAGAGAGGGGACTGGTAGGGACCAGTCAGAGTACAGATATCTCTCTGAGAGACATGGACTGAGAGACACCAGTGGGTGTACAGATAACTCCTGAGATAGAGGGACTGAGCGACACCATTCAGTACACAGATATCTCCCTGAGAGAGGGGACTGAGAGACACCAGTCAGTGTACAGATATCTCCCTGGGAAAGAGAGGGATTGAGAGACACCAGTCAGTGTACAGATATCTCCTGAGAGATTAGGGACTGAGAGACACCATTCAGTATAGATATCTCCCTGAGAGGGAGGGACTGAGAGACACCAGTCAGTGTACAGATATCTCCCTGAGAGAGAGGGACTGAGAGACACCAGTCAATGTACAGCTATCTCCCTGAGAGAGAGGGACTGAGAGACACCATTCAGTGTACAGATATCTCCCTGAGAGGGAGGGACTGAGATGCACCAGTCATTGTACAGATATCTCCCTGAGAGTGAGGGACTGAGAGACACCAGACAGTGTACACATATATCCCTGAGAGAGAGAGACTGAGAGACACCAGTCAGTGTACAGATATCTCCCTGAGAGAGAGGGACTGAGAGACACCAGTCAGTGTACAGATATCTCCCTGAGAGAGAGGGGACTGAGAGACACCAGTCAGTGTACAGATATCTCCCTGAGAGAGAGGGACTGAGAGACACCAGTCAGTGTACAGGTATCTCCCTGAGAGAGAGGGTCTGAGAGACACAAGTCAGTGTACAGATACCTCACTGAGAGAGAGGGACTGAGCGACACCAGTCAGTGTACAGATATCTCCCTGAGAGAGAGGGAATGAGAGACAACAGTCAGTGTACAGATATCTCTCTGGGAGAGAGGGACTGAGAGACATCAGTCAGTGTACAGATATCTCCCTGAGCGAGAGGGACTGAGAGACACCATTCAGTGTACAGATATCTCCCTGAGAGAGGGGCCTGAGAGACACAAGTCAGTGTACAGATATCTCCCTGAGAGAGAGGAACTGAGTGACACCAGTCAGTGTACCGATAACTCCCTGAGAGAGGGGACTGAGGGACACAAGTCAGTGTTCAGATATCTCCCTGAGAGAGAGGGACTGAGAGACACCAGTCAGTGTACAGATATCTCCCTGAGAGTGAGGGACTGAGAGACACCAGTCAGTGTACAGATATCTCCATGAGAGAGAGAGGGACTGAGAGACACCAGTCAGTGTACAGATATCTCCCGGAGAGTGAGGGACTAAGCGTCACCAGTCAGTGAACAGATATCTCCCTGAGAGGGAGGGAGTGAGAGACACCAGTCAGTGTACAGATATCTCCCTGAGAGAGAGGGACTGTGAGACACCAGTCTTTGTACAGATATCTCCTTGAGAGAGAGAGGGACTGAGAGACTCCAGTCATGTACAGATATCTCCCTGAGAGTGAGGGACTGAGAGACTCCAGTCAATGTACAGATATCTCCCTGAGAGGGAGGGCCAGGGAGACACCAGTCAGTGTACAGATATCTCCCTGAGAGAGAGGGACTGAGAGGGTCCAGTCAGAGTACAGATGTCTCTCTGAGAGCAGTGGACTGAGAGACACCAGTCAGTGTACAGATAACTCCTGAGAGAGACGGACTACAAGACACCAGTCAGTGTACAGATATCACCCTGGGAGACAGAGAGATTGAGAGACACCAGTCAGTGTACAGATATCTCCTGAGAGAGTGGGACTGAGAGACACCATTCAGTATACTTATATCTCCCTGAGAGAGTGGGACTGAGAGACACCAGTCAGTGTACAGATATCTCCCTGCGAGAGAGGGACTGAGAGACACCAGTCAATGTACAGATATCTCCCTGAGAGAGAGGGACTGAGAGACTCCAGTCAATGTACAGATATCTCCCTGAGAGAGAGGGACTGAGAGACTCCAGTCAATGTACAGATATCTCCCTGAGAGAGAGGGACTGAGAGACACTAGTCAGTGTACAGATATCTCCCTGAGAGAGAGGGACTGAGAGACACCAGTCAGTGCACAGATATCACCCTGGGAGAGAGAGGGATTGAGAGACACCAGTCAGTGTACAGATATCTCCTGAGAGAGTGGGACTGAGAGACACCATTCAGTATACTTCTATCTCCCTGAGAGAGTGGGACTGAGAGACACCAGTCAGTGTACAGATATCTCCCTGCGAGAGTGGGACTGAGAGACACCAGTCAATGTACAGATATCTCCCTGAGAGAGAGGGACTGAGAGACTCCAGTCAATGTACAGATATCTCCCTGAGAGAGAGGGACTGAGAGACACTAGTCAGTGTACAGATATCTCCCTGAGAGAGAGGGGACTGGTAGGGACCAGTCAGAGTACAGATATCTCTCTGAGAGACATGGACTGAGAGACACCAGTGGGTGTACAGATAACTCCTGAGATAGAGGGACTGAGCGACACCATTCAGTACACAGATATCTCCCTGAGAGAGGGGACTGAGAGACACCAGTCAGTGTACAGATATCTCCCTGGGAAAGAGAGGGATTGAGAGACACCAGTCAGTGTACAGATATCTCCTGAGAGATTAGGGACTGAGAGACACCATTCAGTATAGATATCTCCCTGAGAGGGAGGGACTGAGAGACACCAGTCAGTGTACAGATATCTCCCTGAGAGAGAGGGACTGAGAGACACCAGTCAATGTACAGCTATCTCCCTGAGAGAGAGGGACTGAGAGACACCATTCAGTGTACAGATATCTCCCTGAGAGGGAGGGACTGAGATGCACCAGTCATTGTACAGATATCTCCCGGAGAGTGAGGGACTGAGAGACACCAGACAGTGTACACATATATCCCTGAGAGAGAGAGACTGAGAGACACCAGTCAGTGTACAGATATCTCCCTGAGAGAGAGGGACTGAGAGACACCAGTCAGTGTACAGATATCTCCCTGAGAGAGAGGGGACTGAGAGACACCAGTCAGTGTACAGATATCTCCCTGAGAGAGAGGGACTGAGAGACACCAGTCAGTGTACAGATATCTCCCTGAGAGAGAGGGACTGAGAGACACAAGTCAGTGTACAGATACCTCACTGAGAGAGAGGGACTGAGCGACACCAGTCAGTGTACAGATATCTCCCTGAGAGAGAGGGAATGAGAGACAACAGTCAGTGTACAGATATCTCTCTGGGAGAGAGGGACTGAGAGACATCAGTCAGTGTACAGATATCTCCCTGAGCGAGAGGGACTGAGAGACACCATTCAGTGTACAGATATCTCCCTGAGAGAGGGGCCTGAGAGACACAAGTCAGTGTACAGATATCTCCCTGAGAGAGAGGAACTGAGTGACACCAGTCAGTGTACCGATAACTCCCTGAGAGAGGGGACTGAGGGACACAAGTCAGTGTTCAGATATCTCCCTGAGAGAGAGGGACTGAGAGACACCAGTCAGTGTACAGATATCTCCCTGAGAGAGAGGGACTGAGAGACACCAGTCAGTGTACAGATATCTCCATGAGAGAGAGAGGGACTGAGAGACACCAGTCAGTGTACAGATATCTCCCGGAGAGTGAGGGACTAAGCGTCACCAGTCAGTGAACAGATATCTCCCTGAGAGGGAGGGAGTGAGAGACACCAGTCAGTGTACAGATATCTCCCTGAGAGAGAGGGACTGTGAGACACCAGTCTTTGTACAGATATCTCCTTGAGAGAGAGAGGGACTGAGAGACTCCAGTCATGTACAGATATCTCCCTGAGAGTGAGGGACTGAGAGACTCCAGTCAATGTACAGATATCTCCCTGAGAGGGAGGGCCAGGGAGACACCAGTCAGTGTACAGATATCTCCCTGAGAGAGAGGGACTGAGAGGGTCCAGTCAGAGTACAGATGTCTCTCTGAGAGCAGTGGACTGAGAGACACCAGTCAGTGTACAGATAACTCCTGAGTGAGACGGACTACAAGACACCAGTCAGTGTACAGATATCACCCTGGGAGACAGAGAGATTGAGAGACACCAGTCAGTGTACAGATATCTCCTGAGAGAGAGGGACTGAGAGACACCATTCAGTATACTTATATCTCCCTGAGAGAGTGGGACTGAGAGACACCAGTCAGTGTACAGATATCTCCCTGCGAGAGAGGGACTGAGAGACACCAGTCAATGTACAGATATCTCCCTGAGAGAGAGGGACTGAGAGACTCCAGTCAATGTACAGATATCTCTCTGAGAGAGAGGGACTGAGAGACTCCAGTCAATGTACAGATATCTCCCTGAGAGAGAGGGACTGAGAGACACTAGTCAGTGTACAGATATCTCCCTGAGAGAGAGGGACTGAGAGACACCAGTCAGTGCACAGATATCACCCTGGGAGAGAGAGGGATTGAGAGACACCAGTCAGTGTACAGATATCTCCTGAGAGAGTGGGCCTCAGAGACACCATTCAGTATACTTCTATCTCCCTGAGAGAGTGGGACTGAGAGACACCAGTCAGTGTACAGATATCTCCCTGCGAGAGTGGGACTGAGAGACACCAGTCAATGTACAGATATCTCCCTGAGAGAGAGGGACTGAGAGACTCCAGTCAATGTACAGATATCTCCCTGAGAGAGAGGGACTGAGAGACACTAGTCAGTGTACAGATATCTCCCTGAGAGAGAGGGACTGAGCGACACCAGTCAGTGTACAGATATCCCCCTGATAGGGAGGGACTGAGAGACTCCAGTCAATGTACAGATATCTCCCTGAGAGGGAGGGCCAGGGAGACACCAGTCAATGTACAGATATCTCCCTGAGAGAGAGGGAATGAGAGACACCAGTCAGTGTTCAGATATCTCCCTGAGAGAGAGGGGACTGAGAGGGTCCAGTCAGAGTACAGATGTCTCTCTGAGAGCAGTGGACTGAGAGACACCAGTCAGTGTACAGATAACTCCTGAGAGAGAGGGACTACAAGACACCAGTCAGTGTACAGATATCTCCCTGAGAGAGAGGGACTGAGAGACACCAGTCAGTGCACAGATATCACCCTGGGAGAGAGAGCGATTGAGAGACACCAGTCAGTGTACAGATATCTCCTGAGAGAGAGGGACTGAGAGACACCATTCAGTATACTTATATCTCCCTGAGAGAGTGGGACTGAGAGACACCAGTCAGTGTACAGATATCTCCCTGCGAGAGAGGGACTGAGAGACACCAGTCAATGTACAGATATCTCCCTGAGAGAGAGGGACTGAGAGACTCAAGTCATGTACAGATATCTCCCTGAGAGAGAGGGACTGAGAGCCACTAGTCAGTGTACAGATATCTCCCTGAGAGAGAGGGACTGAATGACACCAGTCAATGTACAGATATCTCCCTGAGAGAGAGGGACTGAGAGACTCCAATCATTGTACAGATTTCTCCCTGAGAGAGAGGGACTGAGAGACACAAGTCAATGTACAGAAATCTCCCTGAGAGAGAGGGACTGAGAGACACCAGTCAGTGTACAGATATCTCCCTGAGAGGGAGGGACTGAGAGACACCAGTCAGTGTACATATATCTCCTTGAGAGAGAGGGACGGAGAGACACCAGTCAGTGTACAGATATCTCCCTGAAAGTGAGAGGGACTGACAGACACCAGTCAGTGTACAGATATCTCAATGATAGAGAGGGACTGAGAGACACCAGTCAATGTACAGATAAGTCCGTGAGAGGGAGGGAATGAGAGACACCAGTCAGTGTACAGATATCTCCCTGAGAGAGAGGGACTGAGAGACACCAGTCAGTGTACAGATATCTCCCTGAGAGAGACGGACTGAGTGACACCAGTCAGTGTACAGATAACTCCCTGAGAGAGGGGACTGAGAGACACCAGTCAGTGTACAGATATCTCCCGGAGAGTGAGGGACTTAGAGACACCAGTCAGTGTACAGATATCTCCCTGAGAGAGAGGGACTGAGAGACACCAGTCAGTGTACAGATATCTCCCTGAGAGAGAGGGACTGAGAGACACCAGTCAGTGTACAGATATCTCCCTGAGAGGGAGGGAGTGAGAGACACCAGTCAGTGTACAGATATCTCCCTGAGAGAGAGGGACTGTGAGACACCAGTCTGTGCACAGATATCTCCCTGAGAGAGGGAGGGACTGAGAGACACCAGACAGTGTACAGATATCTCCCTGAGGGAGAGAGACTGAGAGACACTAGTCAATGTACAGATATCTCCCTGAGAGGGAGGGACAGGGAGACACCAGTCAGTGTACAGATATCTCCCTGAGAGAGAGGGACTGAGAGACACCAGTCAGTGTACAGATATCTCCCTGAGAGAGAGGGACTGAGAGACACCATTCAGTGTACAGATATCTCCCTGAGAGAGAGGGGACTGAGAGGGTCCAGTCAGAGTACAGATGTCTCTCTTAGTGAAGTGGACTGAGAGACACCAGTCAGTGTACAGATAACTCCTGAGAGAGAGGGAATACAAGACAACATTCAGTACACAGATATTTCCCTGAGAGAGAGGGACTGAGAGACACCAGTCAGTGCACAGATATCTCCTGAGAGTGAGGGACTGAGAGATTCCATTCAGTATATATATATCTCCCTGAGAGAGTGGGACTGAGAGACACCAGTCAGTGTACAGATATCTCCCTGAGAGAGAGGGACTGAGAGACACCAGTCAATATACAGATATCTCACTGAGAGAGAGGGACTGAGAGACACTAGTCAGTGTACAGATATCTCCCTGAGAGAGAGGGACTGAGAGACACCAGTCAATGTACGGATATCTTCCTGAGAGAGAGGGACTGAGAGTCTCCAGTCAATGTACAGATATCTCCCTGAGAGAGAGGGACTGAGAGACACCATTCAGTGTACAGATATCTCCCTGAGAGAGAGGGACTGAGAGACAACAGTCAGTGTACATATATCTCCATGAGAGAGAGGGACTGAGAGACACCAGTCAGTGTACAGATATCTCCCTGAGAGAGAGAGACTGAGAGACAGCAGTCAATGTACAGATATCTCCCTGAGAGAGAGGGACAGAGAGACACCAGTCAGTGTACAGATATCTCCCTGAGAGAGAGGGACTGAGTGACACCAGTCAGTGTACAGATATCTCCCTGAGAGAGAGGGACTGAGAGACACCAGTCAGTGTACAGATATCTCCCTGAGAGAGAGAGGGAGTGAGAGACACCAGTCAGTGTACAGATATCTCCCTGAGAGAGGGGACTGAGAGACACCAGTCAGTGTGTAGATATCTCACTGAGAGAGAGGGACTGAGTGACACCAGTCAGTGTACAGATAACTCCTGAGAGAGAGAGGGAATACAAGACACCATTCAGTACACAGATATTTCCCTGAGAGAGAGGGACTGAGAGACACCAGTCAGTGTACAGATATCACCCATTGAGAGAGTGGGATTGAGTGACACCAGTCAGTGTACAGATATCTCCTGAGAGAGAGGGACTGAGAGACACCAGTCTGTGTACAGATATCTCCCTGAGAGAGAGGGACTGAGAGACACCAGTCAGTGTACAGATATCTCCCTGAGTGAGAGGGACTGAGAGACACCAGTCAGTGTACAGATATCTCCCTGAGGGAGAGGGACTGAGAGACACCAGTCAGTGTACAGATATCTCCCTGAGAGAGAGGGACTGAGAGACACCAGTCAGTGTACAGATATCTCCCTGAGAGAGAGAGCGACTGAGTGACACCAGTCAGTGTACAGATATCTCCCTGAGAGAGAGGGACTGAGAGACACCAGTCAATGTACAGCTATCTCCCTGAGAGAGAGGGACTGAGAGACACCAGTTAGTGTACAGATATCTCACTGAGAGAGAGGGACTGAGAGACACCTTTAAATGTACAGATATATTCCTGAGAGAGAGGGACTGAGAGACACCAGTCAGTGTACAGATATCTCCCTGAGAGAGAGGGACTGAGAGACACCAGTCATTGTACAGATATCTCCCTGAGAGAGAGGGACTGAGAGACACCAATCAGTGTACAGATATCTCACTGAGAGAGATGGACTGAGAGACACCAGTCAGTGTACAGATATCTCCCGGAGAGAGAGAGACTGAGAGTCACCAGTCAGTGTACAGATATATCGCTGAGAGACAGGGTCTGTAATACAGCAGTTAAGGTGCAGATATCTCATCGTGAGATTGGAACTGTGAGAGACGAATGTGCAGATATCTCCTTGGCAGAGAGAGACTGATATACACCAGTCAGCGAGCATATATCTCCCTGAGAGAGAGGGACTGAGAGACACCAGTCAGTGTACAGATATCTCCCTGAGAGAGAGGGACTGAGAGACACCAGTCAGTGTACAGATATCTCCCTGAGAGAGTGGGACGGAGAGACACCAGTCAATGTACAGATATCTCCCTGAGAGAGACAGGGACTGAGAGAAACCAGTCAGTGTACAGATATCTCCCTGAGAGAGAGGGACTGAGAGACACCAGTCAGTATACAGATATCTCCCTGAGAGGGAGGGATTTAGACACAACATTCAGTGTACAGATATCTCACTGAGAAAGAGGGGACTGAGAGACAGCAGTCAGTGTACAGATATCAGCCTGAGAGAGAGGGACTGAGAGACACGAGTCAGTGTTCAGATATCTCCCTGAGAGAGAGGGACTGAGAGACAACAGTCAGTGCACAGATATCTCCTTGAGAGAGAGGGACTGACAGACAACAGTCAGTGTACAGATATCTCCCTGAGAGAGAGGGACTGTGAGACACCAGTCAGTGTACAGATATCTTTCTGAGAGAGAGAGACTGAGAGACACCAGTCAGTGTACAGATATCTCCCTGAGAGAGAGGGACTGAGAGACACCAGTCAGTGTACAGATATCTCCCTGAGAGAGAGAGCTTGAGATACACCAGTCAGTGTACAGATATCTCCCTGAGAGAGAGAGGGAGTGAGAGACACCAGTCAGTGTACAGATATCTCCCTGAGAGAGGGGACTGAGAGACACCAGTCAGTGTGTAGATATCTCACTGAGAGAGAGGGACTGAGTGACACCAGTCAGTGTACAGATAACTCCTGAGAGAGAGAGGGAATACAAGACACCATTCAGTACACAGATATTTCCCTGAGAGAGAGGGACTGAGAGACAACAGTCAGTGCACAGATATCACCCTGGGAGAGAGTGGGATTGAGTGACACCAGTCAGTGTACAGATATCTCCTGAGAGAGAGGGACTGAGAGACACCAGTCTGTGTACAGATATCTCCCTGAGAGAGAGGGACTGAGAGACACCAGTCAGTGTACAGATATCTCCCTGAGTGAGAGGGACTGAGAGACACCAGTCAGTGTACAGATATCTCCCTGAGGGAGAGGGACTGAGAGACACCAGTCAGTGTACAGATATCTCCCTGAGAGAGAGGGACTGAGAGACACCAGTCAGTGTACAGATATCTCCCTGAGAGAGAGAGCGACTGAGTGACACCAGTCAGTGTACAAATATCTCCCTGAGAGAGAGGGACTGAGAGACACCAGTCAATGTACAGCTATCTCCCTGAGAGAGAGGGACTGAGAGACACCAGTTAGTGTACAGATATCTCACTGAGAGAGAGGGACTGAGAGACACCTTTAAATGTACAGATATATTCCTGAGAGAGAGGGACTGAGAGACACCAGTCAGTGTACAGATATCTCCCTGAGAGAGAGGGACTGAGAGACACCAGTCAGTGTACAGATATCTCCCTGAGAGAGAGGGACTGAGAGACACCAATCAGTGTACAGATATCTCACTGAGAGAGATGGACTGAGAGACACCAGTCAGTGTACAGATATCTCCCGGAGAGAGAGAGACTGAGAGTCACCAGTCAGTGTACAGATATATCGCTCAGAGACAGGGTCTGTAATACAGCAGTTAAGGTGCAGATATCTCATCGTGAGATTGGAACTGTGAGAGACGAATGTGCAGATATCTCCTTGGCAGAGAGAGACTGATATACACCAGTCAGCGAGCATATATCTCCCTGAGAGAGAGGGACTGAGAGACACCAGTCAGTGTACAGATATCTCCCTGAGAGAGAGGGACTGAGAGACACCAGTCAGTGTACAGATATCTCCCTGAGAGAGTGGGACGGAGAGACACCAGTCAATGTACAGATATCTCCCTGAGAGAGACAGGGACTGAGAGAAACCAGTCAGTGTACAGATATCTCCCTGAGAGATAGGGACTGAGAGACACCAGTCAGTATACAGATATCTCCCTGAGAGGGAGGGACTTAGACACAACATTCAGTGTACAGATATCTCACTGAGAAAGAGGGGACTGAGAGACAGCAGTCAGTGTACAGATATCAGCCTGAGAGAGAGGGACTGAGAGACACGAGTCAGTGTTCAGATATCTCCCTGAGAGAGAGGGACTGAGAGACAACAGTCAGTGCACAGATATCTCCTTGTGAGAGAGGGACTGACAGACAACAGTCAGTGTACAGATATCTCCCTGAGAGAGAGGGACTGAGAGACACCAGTCAGTGTACAGATATATCCCTGAGAGAGAGGGACTGTGAGACACCAGTCAGTGTACAGATATCTTTCTGAGAGAGAGAGACTGAGAGACACCAGTCAGTGTACAGATATCTCCCTGAGAGAGAGGGACTGAGAGACACCAGTCAGTGTACAGATATCTCCCTGAGAGACAGAGACTGAGATACACCAGTCAGTGTACAGATATCTCCCTGACAGAGAGGAAATGAGATACACCAGTCAGTGTAAAGATATCTCCCTGAGAGTGTGGGACTGAGTGAAACCAGTCAGTGTACAGATATCTGCCTGAGAGAGAGGGACAGAGAGACACCTGTCCGTGTACAGATATCTCCCTGAGAGAGAGGGACTGAGAGACACCAGTCCGTGTACAGATATCTCCCTGAGAGAGATGGACTGGGAGACACCAGTCAGTCTACAGATATCTCCCTGAAAGAGAGGGACTGAGAATCACCAGTCAGTGTACAGATATCTCGCTGAGAGAGAGGGTCTGAAATACATCAGTTAAGGTGCAGATATCTCATCGTGTGATTGGAACTGTGAGAGACGAATGTGCAGATATCTCCCTGGCAGAGAGAGACTGATATGCACCAGTCAGCGGGCAGATATCTCCCTGAGAGAGAGGGACTGAGAGACACCAGTCAGTGTACAGATATCTCCCTGAGAGAGAGAGGGACTGAGAGAAACCAGTCAGTGTACAGATATCAGCCTGAGAGAGAGGGACTGTGAGACACCAGTCAATGTACAGATATCTTTCTGAGAGAGAGGGACTGAGATACACCAGTCAGTGTGTATGTATCTGACTGAGAAAGGGAGACTGAGAGACACCAGTCAGTGTGTATGTATCTCACTGAGAAAGGGAGACTGAGAGACACCAGTCAGTGTGTGTGTATCTCACTGAGAAAGGGAGACTGAGAGACACCAGTCAGTGTGTATGTATCTCACTGAGAAAGGGAGACTGAGAGACACCAGTCAGTGTGTATGTATCTCACTGAGAAAGGGAGACTGAGAGACACCAGTCAGTGTGTATGTATCTCACTGAGAAAGGGAGACTGAGAGACACCAGTCAGTGTGTATGTATCTCACTGAGAAAGGGAGACTGAGAGACACCAGTCAGTGTGTATGTATCTGACTGAGAAAGGGAGACTGAGAGACACCAGTCAGTGTGTATGTATCTGACTGAGAAAGGGAGACTGAGAGACACCAGTCAGTGTGTATGTATCTCACTGAGAAAGGGAGACTGAGAGACACCAGTCAGTGTGTATGTGTCTCACTGAGAAAGGGAGACTGAGAGACACCAGTCAGTGTGTATGTATCTCACTGAGAAAGGGAGACTGAGAGACACCAGTCAGTGTGTATGTATCTCACTGAGAAAGGGTGACTGAGCGACACCAGTCAGTGTGTATGTATCTCACTGAGAAAGGGAGACTGAGAGACACCAGTCAGTGTGTATGTATCTCACTGAGAAAGGGAGACTGAGAGACACCAGTCAGTGTGTATGTATCTCACTGAGAAAGGGAGACTGAGAGACACCAGTCAGTGTGTATGTATCTCACTGAGAAAGGGAGTCTGAGAGACACCAGTCAGTGTGTATGTATCTGACTGAGAAAGGGAGACTGAGAGATACCAGTCAGTGTGTATGTATCTCACTGAGAAAGGGAGACTGAGAGACACCAGTCAGTGTGTATGTATCTCACTGAGAAAGGGAGACTGAGAGACACCAGTCAGTGTGTATGTATCTGACTGAGAAAGCGAGACTGAGAGACACCAGTCAGTGTGTATGTATCTCACTGAGAAAGGGAGACTGAGAGACACCAGTCAGTGTGTATGTATCTCACTGAGAAAGGGAGACTGAGAGATACCAGTCAGTGTGTATGTATCTCACTGAGAAAGGTAGACTGAGAGACACCAGTCAGTGTGTATGTATCTCACTGAGAAAGGGTGACTGAGCGACACCAGTCAGTGTGTATGTATCTCACTGAGAAAGGGAGACTGAGAGACACCAGTCAGTGTGTATGTATCTCACTGAGAAAGGGAGACTGAGAGACACCAGTCAGTGTGTATGTATCTGACTGAGAAAGCGAGACTGAGAGACACCAGTCAGTGTGTATGTATCTGACTGAGAAAGGGAGACTGAGAGACACCAGTCAGTGTGTATGTATCTCACTGAGAAAGGGAGACTGAGAGACACCAGTCAGTGTGTATGTATCTCACTGAGAAAGGGAGACTGAGAGACACCAGTCAGTGTGTATGTATCTGACTGAGAAAGGGAGACTGAGAGACACCAGTCAGTGTGTATGTATCTCACTGAGAATGGAGACTGAGAGACACCAGTCAGTGTATATGTATCTCACTGAGAAAGGGAGACTGAGAGACACCAGTCAGTGTGTATGTATCTCACTGAGAAAGGGAGACTGAGAGACACCAGTCAGTGTGTATGTATCTGATTGAGAAAGGGAGACTGAGAGACACCAGTCAGTGTGTATGTATCTCACTGAGAAAGGGAGACTGAGAGACACCAGTCAGTGTGTATGTATCTCACTGAGAAAGGGAGACTGAGAGTCACCAGTCAGTGTGTATGTATCTCACTGAGAAAGGGAGACTGAGAGACACCAGTCAGTGTGTATGTATCTGACTGAGAAAGGGAGACTGAGAGACACCAGTCAGTGTGTATGTATCTCACTGAGAAAGAGAGACTGAGAGACACCAGTCAGTGTGTATGTATCTCACTGAGAAAGGGAGACTGAGAGACACCAGTCAGTGTGTATGTATCTCACTGAGAAAGGGAGACTGAGAGACACCAGTCAGTGTGTATGTATCTCACTGAGAAAGGGAGACTGAGAGACACCAGTCAGTGTGTATGTATCTGACTGAGAAAGGGAGACTGAGAGACACCAGTCAGTGTGTATGTATCTCACTGAGAAAGGGAGACTGAGAGACACCAGTCAGTGTGTATGTATCTGACTGAGAAAGGGAGACTGAGAGACACCAGTCAGTGTGTATGTATCTCACTGAGAAAGGGAGACTGAGAGACACCAGTCAGTGTGTATGTATCTGACTGAGAAAGGGAGACTGAGAGACACCAGTCAGTGTGTATGTATCTCACTGAGAAAGGGAGACTGAGAGACACCAGTCAGTGTGTATGTATCTCACTGAGAAAGGGAGACTGAGAGACACCAGTCAGTGTGTATGTATCTCACTGAGAAAGGGAGACTGAGAGACACCAGTCAGTGTGTATGTATCTCACTGAGAAAGGGAGACTGAGAGACACCAGTCAGTGTGTATGTATCTCACTGAGAAAGGGTGACTGAGCGACACCAGTCAGTGTGTATGTATCTGACTGAGAAAGGGAGACTGAGAGACACCAGTCAGTGTATATGTATCTCCCTGAGAAAGGGAGACTGAGAGACACCAGTCAGTGTGTATGTATGTCACTGAGAAAGGGAGACTGAGAGACTCCAGTCAGTGTGTATGTATCTCACTGAGAAAGGGAGACTGAGAGACACCAGTCAGTGTGTATGTATCTCACTGAGAAAGGGAGACTGAGAGACACCAGTCAGTGTGTATGTATCTGACTGAGAAAGGGAGACTGAGAGACACCAGTCAGTGTGTTTGTATCTGACTAAGAAAGGGAGACTGAGAGACACCAGTCAGTCTGTATGTATCTGACTGAGAAAGGGAGACTGAGAGACTCCAGTCAGTGTGTATCTATCTGATTGAGAAAGGGAGACTGAGAGACACCAGTCAGTGTGTATGTATCTGACAGAGAAAGGGAGACTGGGAGACACCAGTCAGTGTGTATGTATCTCACTGAGAAAGGGAGACTGAGAGACACCAGTCAGTGTGTATGTATCTCACTGAGAAAGGGAGACTGAGAGACACCAGTCAGTGTGTATGTATCTCACTGAGAAAGGGAGACTGAGAGACACCAGTCAGTGTGTATGTATCTGACTGAGAAAGGGAGACTGAGAGACACCAGTCAGTGTGTATGTATCTCACTGAGATAGGGAGGCTGAGAGACACCAGTCAGTGTGTATGTATCTCACTGAGAAAGGGAGACTGAGAGACACCAGTCAGTGTGTATGTATCTGACTGAGAAAGGGAGACTGAGAGACACCAGTCAGTGTGTATGTATCTCACTGAGAAAGGGAGACTGAGAGACACCAGTCAGTGTGTATGTATCTGACTGAGAAAGGGAGACAGAGAGACACCAGTCAGTGTGTATGTATCTGACTGAGAACGGGAGACTGAGAGACACCAGTCAGTGTGTATGTATCTCACTGAGAAAGGGAGACTGAGAGACACCAGTCAGTGTGTATGTATCTCACTGAGAAAGGGAGACAGAGAGACACCAGTCAGTGTGTATGTATCTGACTGAGAAAGGGAGACTGAGAGACACCAGTCAGTGTGTATGTATCTCACTGAGAAAGGGAGACTGAGAGACACCAGTCAGTGTGTATGTATCTCAGTGAGAAAGGGAGACTGAGAGACACCAATCAGTGTGTATGTATCTGACTGAGAAAGGGAGACTGAGAGACACCAGTCAGTGTGTATGTATCTGACTGAGAAAGGGAGACTGAGAGACACCAGTCAGTGTGTATGTATCTGACTGAGAAAGGGAGACTGAGAGACACCAGTCAGTGTGTATGTATCTGACTGAGAAAGGGAGACTGAGAGACACCAGTCAGTGTGTATGTATCTCACTGAGAAAGGGAGACTGAGAGACACCAGTCAGTGTGTATGTATCTGACTGAGAAAGGGAGACTGAGAGATACCAGTCAGTGTGTATGTATATCACTGAGAAAGGGAGACTGAGAGACACCAGTCAGTGTGTATGTATCTCACTGAGAAAGGGAGACTGAGAGACACCAGTCAGTGTGTATGTTTCTGAC
Source organism: Isurus oxyrinchus (assembly GCA_026770705.1). Classification (NCBI taxonomy): domain Eukaryota; kingdom Metazoa; phylum Chordata; class Chondrichthyes; order Lamniformes; family Lamnidae; genus Isurus; species Isurus oxyrinchus. The sequence continues at coordinate 122,941 of JANJGN010000885.1, read as the reverse complement.
TGAGAAAGGGAGACTGAGAGACACCAGTCAGTGTGTATGTATCTCACTGAGAAAGGGAGACTGAGAGACACCAGTCAGTGTGTATGTATCTGACTGAGAAAGGGAGACTGAGAGACACCAGTCAGTGTGTATGTATCTGACTGAGAAAGGGAGACTGAGAGACACCAGTCAGTGTGTATGTATCTCACTGAGAAAGGGAGACTGAGAGACACCAGTCAGTGTGTATGTATCTCACTGAGAAAGGGAGACTGAGAGACACCAGTCAGTGTGTATGTATCTCACTGAGAAAGGGAGACTGAGAGACACCAGTCAGTGTGTATGTATCTCACTGAGAAAGGGAGACTGAGAGACACCAGTCAGTGTGTATGTATCTGACTGAGAAAGGGAGACTGAGAGACACCAGTCAGAGTGTATGTATCTCACTGAGAAAGGGAGACTGAGAGACACCAGTCAGTGTGTATGTATCTCACTGAGAAAGGGAGACTGAGAGACACCAGTCAGTGTGTATGTATCTCACTGAGAAAGGGAGACTGAGAGACACCAGTCAGTGTGTATGTATCTCACTGAGAAAGGGAGACTGAGAGACTCCAGTCAGTGTGTATGTATCTCACTGAGAAAGGGAGACTGAGAGACACCAGTCAGTGTGTATGTATCTCACTGAGAAAGGGAGACTGAGAGACACCAGTCAGTGTGTATGTATCTCACTGAGAAAGGGAGAATGAGAGACACCAGTCAGTGTGTATGTATCTCACTGAGAAAGGGAGACTGAGAGACACCAGTCAGTGTGTATGTATCTCACTGAGAAAGGGAGACTGAGAGACACCAGTCAGTGTGTATGTATCTGACTGAGAAAGGGAGACTGAGAGACACCAGTCAGTGTGTATGTATCTCACTGAGAAAGGGAGACTGAGAGACACCAGTCAGTGTGTATGTATCTGACTGAGAAAGGGAGACTGAGAGACACCAGTCAGTGTGTATGTATCTCACTGAGAAAGGGAGACTGAGAGACACCAGTCAGTGTGTATGTATCTCACTGAGAAAGGGAGACTGAGAGACACCAGTCAGTGTGTATGTATCTGACTGAGAAAGGGAGACTGAGAGACACCAGTCAGTGTGTATGTATCTCACTGAGAAAGGGAGTCTGAGAGACACCAGTCAGTGTGTATGTATCTGACTGAGAAAGGGAGACTGAGAGACACCAGTCAGTGTGTATGTATCTCACTGAGAAAGGGAGACTGAGAGACACCAGTCAGTGTGTATGTATCTCACTGAGAAAGGGAGACTGAGAGACACCAGTCAGTGTGTATGTATCTCACTGAGAAAGGGAGACTGAGAGACACCAGTCAGTGTGTATGTATCTCACTGAGAAAGGGAGACTGAGAGACACCAGTCAGTGTGTATGTATCTCACTGAGAAAGGGAGACTGAGAGACACCAGTCAGTGTGTATGTATCTCACTGAGAAAGGGAGACTGAGAGACACCAGTCAGTGTGTATGTATCTGACTGAGAAAGGGAGACTGAGAGACACCAGTCAGTGTGTATGTATCTCACTGAGAAAGGGAGACTGAGAGACACCAGTCAGTGTGTATGTATCTCACTGAGAAAGGGAGACTGAGAGACACCAGTCAGTGTGTATGTATCTCACTGAGAAAGGGAGACTGAGAGACACCAGTCAGTGTGTATGTATCTCACTGAGAAAGGGAGACTGAGAGACACCAGTCAGTGTGTATGTATCTGACTGAGAAAGGGAGACTGAGAGACACTAGTCAGTGTGTATGTATCTCACTGAGAAAGGGAGACTGAGAGACACCAGTCAGTGTGTATGTATCTGACTGAGAAAGGGAGACTGAGAGACACCAGTCAGTGTGTATGTATCTCACTGAGAAAGAGAGACTGAGAGACACCAGTCAGTGTGTATGTATCTCACTGAGAAAGGGAGTCTGAGAGACACCAGTCAGTGTGTATGTATCACTGAGAAAGGGAGACTGAGAGACACCAGTCAGTGTGTATGTATCTCACTGAGAAAGGGAGACTGAGAGACACCAGTCAGTGTGTATGTATCTGACTGAGAAAGGGAGACTGAGAGACACCAGTCAGTGTGTATGTATCTGACTGAGAAAGGAGACTGAGAGACACCAGTCAGTGTGTATGTATCTGACTGAGAAAGGGAGACTGAGAGACACCAGTCTGTGTGTATGTATCTCACTGAGAAAGGGAGACTGAGAGACACCAGTCAGTGTGTATGTATCTCACTGAGAAAAGGAGACTGAGAGACACCAGTCAGTGTGTATGTATCTCACTGTGAAAGGGAGACTGAGAGACACCAGTCAGTGTGTATGTATCTGACTGAGAAAGGGAGACAGAGAGACACCTGTCAGTGTGTATGTATCTGACTGAGAACGGGAGACTGAGAGACACCAGTCAGTGTGTATGTATCTCACTGAGAAAGGGAGACTGAGAGACACCAGTCAGTGTGTATGTATCTCACTGAGAAAGGGAGACAGAGAGACACCAGTCAGTGTGTATGTATCTGACTGAGAAAGGGAGACTGAGAGACACCAGTCAGTGTGTATGTATCTGACTGAGAAAGGGAGACTGAGAGACACCAGTCAGTGTGTATGTATCTCAGTGAGAAAGGGAGACTGAGAGACACCAGTCAGTGTGTATGTATCTGACTGAGAAAGGGAGACTGAGAGACACCAGTCAGTGTGTATGTATCTGACTGAGAAAGGGAGACTGAGAGACACCAGTCAGTGTGTATGTATCTGACTGAGAAAGGGAGACTGAGAGACACCAGTCAGTGTGTATGTATCTGACTGAGAAAGGGAGACTGAGAGACACCAGTCAGTGTGTATGTATCTCACTGAGAAAGGGAGACTGAGAGACACCAGTCAGTGTGTATGTATCTGACTGAGAAAGGGAGACTGAGAGATACCAGTCAGTGTGTATGTATCTCACTGAGAAAGGGAGACTGAGAGACACCAGTCAGTGTGTATGTATCTCACTGAGAAAGGGAGACTGAGAGACACCAGTCAGTGTGTATGTATCTGACTGAGAAAGGGAGACTGAGAGACACCAGTCAGTGTGTATGTATCTCACTGAGAAAGGGAGACTGAGAGACACCAGTCAGTGTGTATGTATCTGACTGAGAAAGGGAGACTGAGAGACACCAGTCAGTGTGTATGTATCTGACTGAGAAAGGGAGACTGAGAGACACCAGTCAGTGTGTATGTATCTCACTGAGAAAGGGAGACTGAGAGACACCAGTCAGTGTGTATGTATCTCACTGAGAAAGGGAGACTGAGAGACACCAGTCAGTGTGTATGTATCTCACTGAGAAAGGGAGACTGAGAGACACCAGTCAGTGTGTATGTATCTCACTGAGAAAGGGAGACTGAGAGACACCAGTCAGTGTGTATGTATCTGACTGAGAAAGGGAGACTGAGAGACACCTGTCAGTGTGTATGTATCTCACTGAGAAAGGGAGTCTGAGAGACACCAGTCAGTGTGTATGTATCTCACTGAGAAAGGGAGACTGAGAGACACCAGTCAGTGTGTATGTATCTCACTGAGAAAGGGAGACTGAGAGACACCAGTCAGTGTGTATGTATCTCACTGAGAAAGGGAGACTGAGAGACACCAGTCAGTGTGTATGTATCTCACTGAGAAAGGGAGACTGAGAGACACCAGTCAGTGTGTATGTATCTCCCTGAGAAAGGGAGACTGAGAGACACCAGTCAGTGTGTATGTATCTCACTGAGAAAGGGAGACTGAGAGACACCAGTCAGTGTGTATGTATCTCACTGAGAAAGGGAGACTGAGAGACACCAGTCAGTGTGTATGTATCTCACTGAGAAAGGGAGACTGAGAGACACCAGTCAGTGTGTATGTATCTCACTGAGAAAGGGAGACTGAGAGACACCAGTCAGTGTGTATGTATCTCACTGAGAAAGGGAGACTGAGAGACACCAGTCAGTGTGTATGTATCTCACTGAGAAAGGGAGACTGAGAGACACCAGTCAGTGTGTATGTATCTGACTGAGAAAGGGAGACTGAGAGACACCAGTCAGTGTGTATGTATCTGACTGAGAAAGGGAGACTGAGAGACACCAGTCAGTGTGTATGTATCTCACTGAGAAAGGGAGACTGAGAGACACCAGTCAGTGTGTATGTATCTCACTGAGAAAGGGAGACTGAGAGACACCAGTCAGTGTGTATGTATCTCACTGAGAAAGGGAGACTGAGAGACACCAGTCAGTGTGTATGTATCTCACTGAGAAAGGGAGACTGAGAGACACCAGTCAGTGTGTATGTATCTGACTGAGAAAGGGAGACTGAGAGACACCAGTCAGTGTGTATGTATCTGACTGAGAAAGGGAGACTGAGAGACACCAGTCAGTGTGTATGTATCTCACTGAGAAAGGGAGACTGAGAGACACCAGTCAGTGTGTATGTATCTCACTGAGAAAGGGAGACTGAGAGACACCAGTCAGTGTGTATGTATCTCACTGAGAAAGGGAGACTGAGAGACACCAGTCTGTGTGTATGTATCTCACTGAGAAAGGGAGACTGAGAGACACCAGTCAGTGTGTATGTATCTCACTGAGAAAAGGAGACTGAGAGACACCAGTCAGTGTGTATGTATCTCACTGTGAAAGGGAAACTGAGAGACACCAGTCAGTGTGTATGTATCTGACTGAGAAAGGGAGACAGAGAGACACCTGTCAGTGTGTATGTATCTGACTGAGAACGGGAGACTGAGAGACACCAGTCAGTGTGTATGTATCTCAGTGAGAAAGGGAGACTGAGAGACACCAGTCAGTGTGTATGTATCTGACTGAGAAAGGGAGACTGAGAGACACCAGTCAGTGTGTATGTATCTGACTGAGAAAGGGAGACTGAGAGACACCAGTCAGTGTGTATGTATCTCACTGAGAAAGGGAGACTGAGAGACACCAGTCAGTGTGTATGTATCTGACTGAGAAAGGGAGACTGAGAGACACCAGTCAGTGTGTATGTATCTGACTGAGAAAGGGAGACTGAGAGACACCAGTCAGTGTGTATGTATCTCACTGAGAAAGGGAGACTGAGAGACACCAGTCAGTGTGTATGTATCTGACTGAGAAAGGGAGACTGAGAGACACCAGTCAGTGTGTATGTATCTGACTGAGAAAGGGAGACTGAGAGACACCAGTCAGTGTGTATGTATCTCACTGAGAAAGGGAGACTGAGAGACACCAGTCAGTGTGTATGTATCTCACTGAGAAAGGGAGACTGAGAGACACCAGTCAGTGTGTATGTATCTCACTGAGAAAGGGAGACTGAGAGACACCAGTCAGTGTGTATGTATCTCACTGAGAAAGGGAGACTGAGAGACACCAGTCAGTGTGTATGTATCTCACTGAGAAAGGGAGACTGAGAGACACCAGTCAGTGTGTATGTATCTCACTGAGAAAGGGAGACAGAGAGACACCAGTCAGTGTGTATGTATCTGACTGAGAAAGGGAGACTGAGAGACACCAGTCAGTGTGTATGTATCTGACTGAGAAAGGGAGACTGAGAGACACCAGTCAGTGTGTATGTATCTCAGTGAGAAAGGGAGACTGAGAGACACCAGTCAGTGTGTATGTATCTGACTGAGAAAGGGAGACTGAGAGACACCAGTCAGTGTGTATGTATCTGACTGAGAAAGGGAGACTGAGAGACACCAGTCAGTGTGTATGTATCTGACTGAGAAAGGGAGACTGAGAGACACCAGTCAGTGTGTATGTATCCGACTGAGAAAGGGAGACTGAGAGACACCAGTCAGTGTGTATGTATCTCACTGAGAAAGGGAGACTGAGAGACACCAGTCAGTGTGTATGTATCTCACTGAGAAAGGGAGACTGAGAGACACCAGTCAGTGTGTATGTATCTCACTGAGAAAGGGAGACTGAGAGACACCAGTCAGTGTGTATGTATCTGACTGAGAAAGGGAGACTGAGAGACACCAGTCAGTGTGTATGTATCTCACTGAGAAAGGGAGACTGAGAGACACCAGTCAGTGTGTATGTATCTGACTGAGAAAGGGAGACTGAGAGACACCAGTCAGTGTGTATGTATCTGACTGAGAAAGGGAGACTGAGAGACACCAGTCAGTGTGTATGTATCTCACTGAGAAAGGGAGACTGAGAGACACCAGTCAGTGTGTATGTATCTCACTGAGAAAGGGAGACTGAGAGACACCAGTCAGTGTGTATGTATCTGACTGAGAAAGGGAGACTGAGAGACACCAGTCAGTGTGTATGTATCTCACTGAGAAAGGGAGACTGAGAGACACCAGTCAGTGTGTATGTATCTGACTGAGAAAGGGAGACTGAGAGACACCTGTCAGTGTGTATGTATCTCACTGAGAAAGGGAGTCTGAGAGACACCAGTCAGTGTGTATGTATCTCACTGAGAAAGGGAGACTGAGAGACACCAGTCAGTGTGTATGTATCTCACTGAGAAAGGGAGACTGAGAGACACCAGTCAGTGTGTATGTATCTCACTGAGAAAGGGAGACTGAGAGACACCAGTCAGTGTGTATGTATCTCACTGAGAAAGGGAGACTGAGAGACACCAGTCAGTGTGTATGTATCTCACTGAGAAAGGGAGACTGAGAGACACCAGTCAGTGTGTATGTATCTCACTGAGAAAGGGAGACTGAGAGACACCAGTCAGTGTGTATGTATCTCACTGAGAAAGGGTGACTGAGAGACACCAGTCAGTGTGTATGTATCTCACTGAGAAAGGGAGACTGAGAGACACCAGTCAGTGTGTATGTATCTCACTGAGAAAGGGAGACTGAGAGACACCAGTCAGTGTGTATGTATCTCACTGAGAAAGGGAGACTGAGAGACACCAGTCAGTGTGTATGTATCTCACTGAGAAAGGGAGACTGAGAGACACCAGTCAGTGTGTATGTATCTCACTGAGAAAGGGAGACTGAGAGACACCAGTCAGTGTGTATGTATCTCACTGAGAAAGGGAGACTGAGAGACACCAGTCAGTGTGTATGTATCTGACTGAGAAAGGGAGACTGAGAGACACCAGTCAGTGTGTATGTATCTGACTGAGAAAGGGAGACTGAGAGACACCAGTCAGTGTGTATGTATCTCACTGAGAAAGGGAGACTGAGAGACACCAGTCAGTGTGTATGTATCTCACTGAGAAAGGGAGACTGAGAGACACCAGTCAGTGTGTATGTATCTCACTGAGAAAGGGAGACTGAGAGACACCAGTCAGTGTGTATGTATCTCACTGAGAAAGGGAGACTGAGAGACACCAGTCAGTGTGTATGTATCTGACTGAGAAAGGGAGACTGAGAGACACCAGTCAGTGTGTATGTATCTCACTGAGAAAGGGAGACTGAGAGACACCAGTCAGTGTGTATGTATCTCACTGAGAAAGGGAGACTGAGAGACACCAGTCAGTGTGTATGTATCTGACTGAGAAAGGGAGACTGAGAGACACCAGTCAGTGTGTATGTATCTCACTGAGAAAGGGAGTCTGAGAGACACCAGTCAGTGTGTATGTATCTGACTGAGAAAGGGAGACTGAGAGACACCAGTCAGTGTGTATGTATCTCACTGAGAAAGGGAGACTGAGAGACACCAGTCAGTGTGTATGTATCTCACTGAGAAAGGGAGACTGAGAGACACCAGTCAGTGTGTATGTATCTGCCTGAGAAAGGGAGACTGAGAGACACCAGTCAGTGTGTATGTATCTCACTGAGAAAGGGAGACTGAGAGACACCAGTCAGTGTGTATGTATCTCACTGAGAAAGGGAGACTGAGAGACACCAGTCAGTGTGTATGTATCTCACTGAGAAAGGGAGACTGAGAGACACCAGTCAGTGTTTATGTATCTCACTGAGAAAGGGAGACTGAGAGACACCAGTCAGTGTGTATGTATCTCACTGAGAAAGGGAGACTGAGAGACACCAGTCAGTGTGTATGTATCTGACTGAGAAAGGGAGACTGAGAGACACCAGTCAGTGTGTATGTATCTGACTGAGAAAGGGAGACTGAGAGACACCAGTCAGTGTGTATGTATCTCACTGAGAAAGGGAGACTGAGAGACACCAGTCAGTGTGTATGTATCTCACTGAGAAAGGGAGACTGAGAGACACCAGTCAGTGTGTATGTATCTCACTGAGAAAGGGAGACTGAGAGACACCAGTCAGTGTGTATGTATCTCACTGAGAAAGGGAGACTGAGAGACACCAGTCAGTGTGTATGTATCTCACTGAGAAAGGGAGACTGAGAGACACCAGTCAGTGTGTATGTATCTCACTGAGAAAGGGAGACTGAGAGACACCAGTCAGTGTGTATGTATCTCACTGAGAAAGGGAGACTGAGAGACACCAGTCAGTGTGTATGTATCTCACTGAGAAAGGGAGACTGAGAGACACCAGTCAGTGTGTATGTATCTGACTGAGAAAGGGATACTGAGAGACACCAGTCAGTGTGTATGTATCTCACTGAGAAAGGGAGACTGAGAGGACACCAGTCAGTGTGTATGTATTTCACTGAGAAAGGGAGACTGAGAGACACCAGTCAGTGTGTATGTTTCTGACTGAGAAAGGGAGACTGAGAGACACCAGTCAGTGTGTATGTATCTCACTGAGAAAGGGAGTCTGAGAGACACCAGTCAGTCTGTATGTATCTGACTGAGAAAGGGAGACTGAGAGACACCAGTCAGTGTGTATGTATCTCACTGAGAAAGGGAGACTGAGAGACACCAGTCAGTGTGTATGTATCTCACTGAGAAAGGGAGACTGAGAGACACCAGTCAGTGTGTATGTATCTCACTGAGAAAGGGAGACTGAGAGACACCAGTCAGTGTGTATGTATCTCACTGAGAAAGGGAGACTGAGAGACACCAGTCAGTGTGTATGTATCTCACTGAGAAAGGGAGACTGAGAGACACCAGTCAGTGTGTATGTATCTCACTGAGAAAGGGAGACTGAGAGACACCAGTCAGTGTGTATGTATCTCACTGAGAAAGGGAGACTGAGAGACACCAGTCAGTGTGTATGTATCTCACTGAGAAAGGGAGACTGAGAGACACCAGTCAGTGTGTATGTATCTCACTGAGAAAGGGAGACTGAGAGACACCAGTCAGTGTGTATGTATCTCACTGAGAAAGGGAGACTGAGAGACACCAGTCAGTGTGTATGTATCTGACTGAGAAAGGGAGACTGAGAGACACCAGTCAGTGTGTATGTATCTCACTGAGAAAGGGAGACTGAGAGACACCAGTCAGTGTGTATGTATCTGACTGAGAAAGGGAGACTGAGAGACACCAGTCAGTGTGTATGTATCTCACTGAGAAAGAGAGACTGAGAGACACCAGTCAGTGTGTATGTATCTCACTGAGAAAGGGAGTCTGAGAGACACCAGTCAGTGTGTATGTATCACTGAGAAAGGGAGACTGAGAGACACCAGTCAGTGTGTATGTATCTCACTGAGAAAGGGAGACTGAGAGACACCAGTCAGTGTGTATGTATCTGACTGAGAAAGGGAGACTGAGAGACACCAGTCAGTGTGTATGTATCTGACTGAGAAAGGAGACTGAGAGACACCAGTCAGTGTGTATGTATCTGACTGAGAAAGGGAGACTGAGAGACACCAGTCTGTGTGTATGTATCTCACTGAGAAAGGGAGACTGAGAGACACCAGTCAGTGTGTATGTATCTCACTGAGAAAAGGAGACTGAGAGACACCAGTCAGTGTGTATGTATCTCACTGTGAAAGGGAGACTGAGAGACACCAGTCAGTGTGTATGTATCTGACTGAGAAAGGGAGACTGAGAGACACCAGTCAGTGTGTATGTATCTCACTGAGAAAGGGAGACTGAGAGACACCAGTCAGTGTGTATGTATCTGACTGAGAAAGGGAGACTGAGAGACACCAGTCAGTGTGTATGTATCTCACTGAGAAAGGGAGACTGAGAGACACCAGTCAGTGTGTATGTATCTCACTGAGAAAGGGAGACTGAGAGACACCAGTCAGTGTGTATGTATCTCACTGAGAAAGGGTGACTGAGCGACACCAGTCAGTGTGTATGTATCTGACTGAGAAAGGGAGACTGAGAGACACCAGTCAGTGTATATGTATCTCACTGAGAAAGGGAGACTGAGAGACACCAGTCAGTGTGTATGTATCTCACTGAGAAAGGGAGACTGAGAGACACGAGTCAGTGTGTATGTATCTGACTGAGAAAGGGAGACTGAGAGACACCAGTCAGTGTGTATGTATCTCACTGAGAAAGGGTGACTGAGCGACACCAGTCAGTGTGTATGTATCTGACTGAGAAAGGGAGACTGAGAGACACCAGTCAGTGTATATGTATCTCACTGAGAAAGGGAGACTGAGAGACACCAGTCAGTGTGTATGTATGTCACTGAGAAAGGGAGACTGAGAGACTCCAGTCAGTGTGTATGTATCTCACTGAGCATGGAGACTGAGAGACACCAGTCAGTGTGTATGTATCTCACTGAGAAAGGGAGACTGAGAGACACCAGTCAGTGTGTATGTATCTGACTGAGAAAGGGAGACTGAGAGACACCAGTCAGTGTGTATGTATCTGACTGAGAAAGGGAGACTGAGAGTCACCAGTCAGTGTGTATGTATCTGACTGAGAAAGGGAGACTGAGAGACACCAGTCAGTGTGTATGTATCTGACTGAGAAAGGGAGACTGAGAGACACCAGTCAGTGTGTATGTATCTGACTGAGAAAGGGAGACTGAGAGACACCAGTCAGTGTGTATGTATCTGACTGAGAAAGGGAGACTGAGAGACACCAGTCAGTGTGTATGTATCTCACTGAGAAAGGGAGACTGAGAGACACCAGTCAGTGTGTATCTATCTGATTGAGAAAGGGAGACTGAGAGACACCAGTCAGTGTGTATGTATATCACTGAGAAAGGGAGACTGAGAGACACCAGTCAATGTGTATGTATCTCACTGAGAAAGGGAGACTGAGAGACACCAGTCAGTGTGTATGTATCTCACTGAGAAAGGGAGACTGAGAGACACCAGTCAGTGTGTATGTATCTCACTGAGAAAGGGAGACTGAGAGACACCAGTCAGTGTGTATGTATCTCACTGAGAAAGGGAGGCTGAGAGACACCAGTCAGTGTGTATGTATCTCACTGAGAAAGGGAGACTGAGAGACACCAGTCAGTGTGTATGTATCTGACTGAGAAAGGGAGACTGAGAGACAGCAGTCAGTGTGTATGTATGTCACTGTGAAAGGGAGACTGAGAGACACCAGTCAGTGTGTATGTATCTCACTGAGAAAGGGAGACTGAGAGACACCAGTCAGTGTGTATGTATCTCACTGAGAAAGGGAGACTGAGAGAAACCAATCAGTGTGTATGTATCTCACTGAGAAAGGGAGACTGAGAGACACCAGTCAGTGTGTATGTATCTCACTGAGAAAGGGAGACTGAGAGACACCAGTCAGTGTGTATGTATTTCACTGAGAAAGGGTGACTGAGAGACACCAGTCATTGTGTATGTATCTGACTGAGAAAGGGAGACTGAGAGACACCAGTCAGTGTGTATGTATCTCACTGAGAAAGGGAGACTGAGAGACACCAGTCAGTGTGTATGTATCTGACTGAGAAAGGGAGACTGAGAGGCACCAGTCAGTGTGTGTGTATCTCACTGAGAAAGGGAGACTGAGAGACACCAGTCAGTGTGTATGTATCTCACTGAGAAAGGGAGACTGAGAGACACCAGTCAGTGTGTATGTATCTCACTGAGAAAGGGAGACTGAGAGACACCAGTCAGTGTGTATGTATCTGACTGAGAAAGGGAGACTGAGAGACACCAGTCAGTGTGTATGTATCTCACTGAGAAAGGGAGACTGAGAGACACCAGTCAGTGTGTATGTATCTCACTGAGAAAGGGAGACTGAGAGACACCAGTCAGTGTGTATGTATCTCACTGAGAAAGGGAGACTGAGAGACACCAGTCAGTGTGTATGTATCTGACTGAGAAAGGGAGACTGAGACACACCAGTCAGTGTGTATGTATCTCAGTGAGAAAGGGAGACTGAGAGACACCAGTCAGTGTGTATGTATCTCACTGAGAAAGGGAGACTGAGAGACACCAGTCAGTGTGTATGTATCTCACTGAGAAAGGGAGACTGAGAGACACCAGTCAGTGTGTATGTATCTCACTGAGAAAGGGAGACTGAGAGACACCAGTCAGTGTGTATGTATCTGACTGAGAAAGGGAGACTGAGAGACACCAGTCAGTGTGTATGTATCTGACTGAGAAAGGGAGACTGAGAGACACCAGTCAGTGTGTATGTATCTGACTGAGAAAGGGAGACTGAGAGACACCAGTCAGTGTGTATGTATCTCACTGAGAAAGGGAGACTGAGAGACACCAGTCAGTGTGTATGTATCTGACTGAGAAAGTGAGACTGAGAGACACCAGTCAGTGTGTGTGTATCTCACTGAGAAAGGGAGACTGAGAGACACCAGTCAGTGTGTATGTATCCTACTGAGAAAGGGAGACTGAGAGACACCAGTCAGTGTGTATGTATCTCACTGAGAAAGGGAGACTGAGAGACACCAGTCAGTGTGTATGTATCTGACTGAGAAAGGGAGACTGAGAGACACCAGTCAGTGTGTATGTATCTCACTGAGAAAGGGAGACTGAGAGACACCAGTCAGTGTGTATGTATCTCACTGAGAAAGGGAGACTGAGAGACACCAGTCAGTGTGTATGTATCTCACTGAGAAAGGGAGACTGAGAGACACCAGTCAGTGTGTATGTATCTGACTGAGAAAGGGAGACTGAGACACACCAGTCAGTGTGTATGTATCTCACTGAGAAAGGGAGACTGAGAGACACCAGTCAGTGTGTATGTATCTCACTGAGAAAGGGAGACTGAGAGACACCAGTCAGTGTGTATGTATCTCACTGAGAAAGGGAGACTGAGAGACACCAGTCAGTGTGTATGTATCTCACTGAGAAAGGGAGACTGAGAGACACCAGTCAGTGTGTATGTATCTGACTGAGAAAGGGAGACTGTGAGACACCAGTCAGTGTGTATGTATCTGACTGAGAAAGGGAGACTGAGAGACACCAGTCAGTGTGTATGTATCTGACTGAGAAAGGGAGACTGAGAGACACCAGTCAGTGTGTATGTATCTCACTGAGAAAGGGAGACTGAGAGACACCAGTCAGTGTGTATGTATCTGACTGAGAAAGGGAGACTGAGAGACACCAGTCAGTGTGTTTGTATCTCACTGAGAAAGGGAGACTGAGAGACACCAGTCAGTGTGTATGTATCTCACTGAGAAAGGGAGACTGAGAGACACCAGTCAGTGTGTATGTATCTCACTGAGAAAGGGAGACTGAGAGACACCAGTCAGTGTGTATGTATCTGACTGAGAAAGGGAGACTGAGAGACACCAGTCAGTGTGTATGTATCTCACTGAGAAAGGGAGACTGAGAGACACCAGTCAGTGTGTATGTATCTCACTGAGAAAGGGAGACTGAGAGACACCAGTCAGTGTGTATGTATCTCACTGAGAAAGGGAGACTGAGAGACACCAGTCAGTGTGTATGTATCTGACTGAGAAAGGGAGACTGAGAGACACCAGTCAGTGTGTATGTATCTCACTGAGAAAGGGAGACTGAGAGACACCAGTCAGTGTGTATGTATCTGACTGAGAAAGGGAGACTGAGAGACACCAGTCAGTGTGTATGTATCTCACTGAGAAAGGGAGACTGAGAGACACCAGTCAGTGTGTATGTATCTGACTGAGAAAGGGAGACTGAGAGACACCAGTCAGTGTGTATCTATCTGATTGAGAAAGGGAGACTGAGAGACACCAGTCAGTGTGTATGTATCTGACAGAGAAAGGGAGACTGAGAGACACCAGTCAGTGTGTATGTATCTCACTGAGAAAGGGAGACTGAGAGACACCAGTCAGTGTGTATGTATCTCACTGAGAAAGGGAGACTGAGAGACACCAGTCAGTGTGTATGTATCTCACTGAGAAAGGGAGGCTGAGAGACAACAGTCAGTGTGTATGTATCTCACTGAGAAAGGGAGACTGAGAGACACCAGTCAGTGTGTATGTATCTCACTGAGAAAGGGAGACTGAGAGACACCAGTCAGGGTGTATGTATCTGACTGAGAAAGGGAGACAGAGAGACACCAGTCAGTGTGTATGTATCTGACTGAGAACGGGAGACTGAGAGACACCAGTCAGTGTGTATGTATCTCACTGAGAAAGGGAGACTGAGAGACACCAGTCAGTGTGTATGTATCTCACTGAGAAAGGGAGACAGAGAGACACCAGTCAGTGTGTATGTATCTGACTGAGAAAGGGAGACTGAGAGACACCAGTCAGTGTGTATGTATCTGACTGAGAAAGGGAGACTGAGAGACACCAGTCAGTGTGTATGTATCTGACTGAGAAAGGGAGACTGAGAGACACCAGTCAGTGTGTATGTATCTGACTGTGAAAGGGAGACTGAGAGACACCAGTCAGTGTGTATGTATCTGACTGAGAAAGGGAGACTGAGAGACACCAGTCAGTGTGTATGTATCTCACTGAGAAAGGGAGACTGAGAGACACCAGTCAGTGTGTATGTATCTGACTGAGAAAGGGAGACTGAGAGATACCAGTCAGTGTGTATGTATCTCACTGAGAAAGGGAGACTGAGAGACACCAGTCAGTGTGTATGTATCTCACTGAGAAAGGGAGACTGAGAGACACCAGTCAGTGTGTATGTATCTCACTGAGAAAGAGAGACTGAGACACCAGTCAGTGTGTATGTATCTCACTGAGAAAGGGAGACTGAGAGACACCAGTCAGTGTGTATGTATCTCACTGAGAAAGGGAGACTGAGAGACACCAGTCAGTGTGTATGTATCTGACTGAGAAAGGGAGACTGAGAGACACCAGTCAGTGTGTATGTACCTCACTGAGAAAGGGAGACTGAGAGACACCAGTCAGTGTGTATGTATCTCACTGAGAAAGGGTGACTGAGCGACACCAGTCAGTGTGTATGTATCTGACTGAGAAAGGGAGACTGAGAGACACCAGTCAGTGTGTATGTATCTGACTGAGAAAGGGAGACTGAGAGACACCAGTCAGTGTGTATGTATCTGACTGAGAAAGGGAGACTGAGAGACACCAGTCAGTGTGTATGTATCTCACTGAGAAAGGGAGACTGAGAGACACCAGTCAGTGTGTATGTATCTCACTGAGAAAGGGAGACGGAGAGACACCATTCAGTGTGTATGTATATCACTGAGAAAGGGAGACTGAGAGACACCAGTCAGTGTGTATGTATCTGACTGAGAAAGGGAGACTGAGAGACACCAGTCAGTGTGTATGTATCTGACTGAGAAAGGGAGACTGAGAGACACCAGTCAGTGTGTATGTATCTGACTGAGAAAGGGAGACTGAGAGACACCAGTCAGTGTGTATGTATCTCACTGAGAAAGGGAGACTGAGAGACACCAGTCAGTGTGTATGTATCTCACTGAGAAAGGGAGTCTGAGAGACACCAGTCAGTGTGTATGTATCACTGAGAAAGGGAGACTGAGAGACACCAGTCAGTGTGTATGTATCTCACTGAGAAAGGGAGACTGAGAGACACCAGTCAGTGTGTATGTATCTGACTGAGAAAGGGAGACTGAGAGACACCAGTCAGTGTGTATGTATCTGACTGAGAAAGGGAGACTGAGAGACACCAGTCAGTGTGTATGTACCTGACTGAGAAAGGGAGACTGAGAGACACCAGTCTGTGTGTATGTATCTCACTGAGAAAGGGAGACTGAGAGACACCAGTCAGTGTGTATGTATCTGACTGAGAAAGGGAGACTGAGAGACACCAGTCAGTGTGTATGTATCACTGAGAAAGGGAGACTGAGAGACACCAGTCAGTGTGTATGTATCTGACTGAGAAAGGGAGACTGAGAGACACCAGTCAGTGTGTATGTATCTCAGTGAGAAAGGGAGACTGAGAGACACCAGTCAGTGTGTATGTATCTCACTGAGAAAAGGAGACTGAGAGACACCAGTCAGTGTGTATGTATCTGACTGAGAAAGGGAGACTGAGAGACAACAGTCACTGTGTATGTATCTGACTGAGAAAGGGAGACTGAGAGACACCAGTCAGTGTGTATGTATCTGACTGAGAAAGGGAGACTGAGAGACACCAGTCAGTGTGTATGTATCTGACTGAGAAAGGGAGACTGAGAGACACCAGTCAATGTGTATGTATCTCACTGAGAAAGGGAGACTGAGAGACACCAGTCAGTGTGTATGTATCTGACTGAGAAAGGGAGACTGAGAGACTCCAGTCAGTGTGTATGTATCTCACTGAGAAAGGGAGACTGAAAGACACCAGTCAGTGTGTATGTATCTCACTGAGAAAGGGAGACTGAGAGACACCAGTCAGTGTGTATGTATCTGACTGAGAAAGGGAGACTGAGAGATACCAGTCAGTGTGTATGTATCTCACTGAGAAAGGGAGACTGAGAGACACCAGTCAGTGTGTATGTATCTCACTGAGAAAGGGAGACTGAGAGACACCAGTCAGTGTGTATGTATCTGACTGAGAAAGGGAGACTGAGAGACACCAGTCAGTGTGTATGTATCTCACTGAGAAAGGGAGACTGAGAGACACCAGTCAGTGTGTATGTATCTGACTGAGAAAGGGAGACTGAGAGACACCAGTCAGTGTGTATGTATCTGACTGAGAAAGGGAGACTGAGAGACACCAGTCAGTGTGTATGTATCTCACTGAGAAAGGGAGACTGAGAGACACCAGTCAGTGTGTATTTATCTGACTGGGAAAGGGAGACTGAGAGACACCAGTCAGTGTGTATGTATCTCACTGAGAAAGGGAGACTGAGAGACACCAGTCAGTGTGTATGTATCTCACTGAGAAAGGGAGTCTGAGAGACACCAGTCAGTGTGTATGTATCACTGAGAAAGGGAGACTGAGAGACACCAGTCAGTGTGTATGTATCTCACTGAGAAAGGGAGACTGAGAGACACCAGTCAGTGTGTATGTATCTGACTGAGAAAGGGAGACTGAGAGACACCAGTCAGTGTGTATGTATCTGACTGAGAAAGGGAGACTGAGATACACCAGTCAGTGTGTATGTATCTCACTGAGAAAGGGAGACTGAGATACACCAGTCAGTGTGTATGTATCTCACTGAGAAAGGGAGACTGAGAGACACCAGTCAGTGGGTATGTATCTGACTGAGAAAGGGAGACTGAGAGACACCAGTCAGTGTGTATGTATCTGACTGAGAAAGGGAGACTGAGAGACACCAGTCAGTGTGTATGTACCTGACTGAGAAAGGGAGACTGAGAGACACCAGTCTGTGTGTATGTATCTCACTGAGAAAGGGAGACTGAGAGACACCAGTCAGTGTGTATGTATCTGACTGAGAAAGGGAGACTGAGAGACACCAGTCAGTGTGTATGTATCTCACTGAGAAAGGGAGACTGAGAGACACCAGTCAGTGTGTATGTATCTCACTGAGAAAGGGAGACTGAGAGACACCAGTCAGTGTGTATGTATCTCACTGAGAAAGGGAGACTGAGAGACACCAGTCAGTGTGTATGTATCTGACTGAGAAAGCGAGACTGAGAGACACCAGTCAGTGAGTATGTATCTGACTGAGAAAGGGAGACTGAGAGACACCAGTCAGTGTGTATGTATCTCACTGAGAAAGGGAGACTGAGAGACACCAGTCAGTGTGTATGTATCTCACTGAGAAAGGGAGACTGAGAGACACCAGTCAGTGTGTATGTATCTCACTGAGAAAGGGAGACTGAGAGACACCAGTCAGTGTGTATGTATCTCACTGAGAAAGGGAGACTGAGAGACACCAGTCAGTGTGTATGTATCTCACTGAGAAAGGGAGACAGAGAGACACCTGTCAGTGTGTATGTATCTCACTGAGAAAGGGAGACTGAGAGACACCAGTCAGTGTGTATGTATCTCACTGAGAAAGGGAGACTGAGAGACACCAGTCAGTGTGTATGTATCTCACTGAGAAAGGGAGACTGAGAGACACCAGTCAGTGTGTATGTATCTCACTGAGAAAGGGAGACTGAGAGACACCAGTCAGTGTGTATGTATCTCACTGAGAAAGGGAGACTGAGAGACACCAGTCAGTGTGTATGTATCTCACTGAGAAAGGGAGACTGAGAGACACCAGTCAGTGTGTATGTATCTCACTGAGAAAGGGAGACTGAGAGACACCAGTCAGTGTGTATGTATATCACTGAGAAAGGGATACTGAGAGACACCAGTCAGTGTGTATGTATCTGACTGAGAAAGGGAGACTGAGAGACACCAGTCAGTGTGTATGTATCTCACTGAGAAAGGGAGACTGAGAGACACCAGTCAGTGTGTATGTATCTGACTGAGAAAGGGAGACTGAGAGACACCAGTCAGTGTGTATGTATCTGACTGAGAAAGGGAGACTGAGAGACACCAGTCAGTGTGTATGTATCTCACTGAGAAAGGGAGACTGAGAGACACCAGTCAGTGTGTATGTATCTCACTGAGAAAGGGAGACTGAGAGACACCAGTCAGTGTGTATGTATCTCACTGAGAAAGGGTGACTGAGAGACACCAGTCAGTGTGTATGTATCTGACTGAGAAAGGGAGACTGAGAGACACCAGTCAGTGTATATGTATCTCACTGAGAAAGGGAGACTGAGAGACACCAGTCAGTGTGTATGTATCTCACTGAGAAAGGGAGACTGAGAGACACCAGTCAGTGTGTATGTATCTGACTGAGAAAGGGTGACTGAGAGACACCAGTCAGTGTGTATGTATCTGACTGAGAAAGGGAGACTGAGAGACACCAGTCAGTGTGTATGTATGTCACTGAGAAAGGGAGACTGAGAGATTCCAGTCAGTGTGTATGTATCTCACTGAGAATGGAGACTGAGAGACACCAGTCAGTGTGTATGTATCTCACAGAGAAAGGGAGACTGAGAGACACCAGTCAGTGTGTATGTATCTCACTGAGAAAGGGAGACTGAGAGACACCAGTCAGTGTGTATGTATCTCACTGAGAAAGGGAGACTGAGAGACACCAGTCAGTGTGTATGTATCTGACTGAGAAAGGGAGACTGAGAGACACCAGTCAGTGTGTATGTATCTGACTGAGAAAGGGAGACTGAGAGACACCTGTCAGTGTGTATGTATCTCACTGAGAAAGGGAGACTGAGAGACACCAGTCAGTGTGTATGTATCTGACTGAGAAAGGGAGACTCAGAGACACCAGTCAGTGTGTATGTATCTCACTGAGGAAGGGGGACTGAGAGACACCAGTCAGTGTGTATGTATCTGACTGAGAAAGGGAGACTGAGAGACACCAGTCAGTATGTATGTATCTCACTGAGAAAGGGAGACTGAGAGACTCCAGTCAGTGTGTATGTATCTCACTGAGAAAGGGAGACTGAGAGACACCAGTCAGTGTGTATGTATCTCACTGAGAAAGGGAGACTGAGAGACACCAGTCAGTGTGTATGTATCTCACTGAGAAAGGGAGACTGAGAGACACCAGTCAGTGTGTATGTATCTCACTGAGAAAGGGAGACTGAGAGACACCAGTCAGTGTGTATGTATCTGACTGAGAAAGGGAGACTGAGAGACACCAGTCAGTGTGTATGTATCTCACTGAGAAAGGGAGACTGAGAGACACCAGTCAGTGTGTATGTATCTGACTGAGAAAGGGAGACTGAGAGACACCAGTCAGTGTGTATGTATCTCACTGAGAAAGGGAGACTGAGACACACCAGTCAGTGTGTATGTATCTCACTGAGAAAGGGAGACTGAGAGACACCAGTCAGTGTGTATGTATCTCACTGAGAAAGGGAGACTGAGAGACACCAGTCAGTGTGTATGTATCTCACTGAGAAAGGGAGACTGAGAGACACCAGTCAGTGTGTATGTATCTCACTGAGAAAGGGAGACTGAGAGACACCAGTCAGTGTGTATGTATCTGACAGAGAAAGGGAGACTGAGAGACACCAGTCAGTGTGTATGTATCTCACTGAGAAAGGGAGACTGAGAGACACCAGTCAGTGTGTATGTATCTCACTGAGAAAGGGAGACTGAGAGACACCAGTCAGTGTGTATGTATCTGACTGAGAAAGGGAGACTGAGAGACACCAGTCAGTGTGTATGTATCTCACTGAGAAAGGGAGACTGAGAGACACCAGTCAGTGTGTATGTATCTGACTGAGAAAGGGAGACTGAGAGACACCAGTCAGTGTGTATGTATCTGACTGAGAAAGGGAGACTGAGAGACACCAGTCAGTGTGTATGTATCTCACTGAGAAAGGGAGACAGAGAGACACCAGTCAGTGTGTATGTATCTCACTGAGAAAGGGAGACTTAGAGACACCAGTCAGTGTGTATGTATCTGACTGAGAAAGGGAGACTGAGAGACACCAGTCAGTGTGTATGTATTTCACTGAGAAAGGGAGACTGAGAGACACCAGTCAGTGTGTATGTATCTCACTGAGAAAGGGAGACTGAGAGACACCAGTCAGTGTGTATGTATCTGACTGAGAAAGGGAGACTGAGAGACACCAGTCAGTGTGTATGTATCTGACTGAGAAAGGGAGACTGAGAGACACCAGTCAGTGTGTATGTATCTCACTGAGAAAGGGAGACTGAGAGACACCAGTCAGTGTGTATGTATCTGACTGAGAAAGGGAGACTGAGAGACACCAGTCAGTGTGTATGTATCTCACTGAGAAAGGGAGACTGAGAGACACCAGTCAGTGTGTATGTATCTGACTGAGAAAGGGAGACTGAGAGACACCAGTCAGTGTGTATGTATTTCACTGAGAAAGGGAGACTGAGAGACACCAGTCAGTGTGTATGTATCTCAGTGAGAAAGGGAGACTGAGAGACACCAGTCAGTGTGTATGTATTTCACTGAGAAAGGGAGACTGAGAGACACCAGTCAGTGTGTATGTATCTGACTGAGAAAGGGAGACTGAGAGACACCAGTCAGTGTGTATGTATCTCACTGAGAAAGGGAGACTGAGAGACACCAGTCAGTGTGTATGTATCTCACTGAGAAAGGGAGACTGAGAGACACCAGTCAGTGTGTATCTATCTGATTGAGAAAGGGAGACTGAGAGACACCAGTCAGTGTGTATGTATATCACTGAGAAAGGGAGACTGAGAGACACCAGTCAGTGTGTATGTATCTCACTGAGAAAGGGAGACTGAGAGACACCAGTCAGTGTGTATGTATCACTGAGAAAGGGAGACTGAGAGACACCAGTCAGTGTGTATGTATCTGACTGAGAAAGGGAGACTGAGAGACACCAGTCAGTGTGTATGTATCTCACTGAGAAAGGGAGACTGAGAGACACCAGTCAATGTGTATGTATCTCACTGAGAAAGGGAGACTGAGAGACACCAGTCAATGTGTATGTATCTCACTGAGAAAGGGAGACTGAGAGACACCAGTCAGTGTGTATGTATCTGACTGAGAAAGGGAGACTGAGAGACGCCAGTCAGTGTGTATGTATCTCACTGAGAAAGGGAGGCTGAGAGACACCAGTCAGTGTTTATGTATCTGACTGAGAAAGGGAGACTGAGAGACACCAGTCAGTGTGTATGTATCTGACTGAGAAAGGGAGACTGAGAGACACCAGTCAGTGTGTATGTATCTCACTGAGAAAGGGAGACTGAGAGACACCAGTCAGTGTGTGTGTATCTGACTGAGAAAGGGAGACTGAGAGACACCAGTCAGTGTGTATGTATCTCACTGAGAAAGGGAGACTGAGAGACACCAGTCAGTGTGTATGTATCTGACTGAGAAAGGGAGACTGAGAGACACCAGTCAGTGTGTATGTATCTCACTGAGAAAGGGAGACTGAGAGACACCAGTCACTGAGTATGTATCTGATTGAGAAAGGGAGACTGAGAGACACCAGTCTGTGTGTACGTATATCACTGAGAAAGGGAGACTGAGAGACACCAGTCAATGTGTATGTATCTCACTGAGAAAGGGAGACTGAGAGACACCAGTCAGTGTGTATGTATCTCACTGAGAAAGGGAGACTGAGAGACGCCAGTCAGTGTGTATGTATCTCACTGAGAAAGGGAGGCTGAGAGACACCAGTCAGTGTGTATGTATCTGACTGAGAAAGGGAGACTGAGAGACACCAGTCAGTGTGTATGTATCTGACTGAGAAAGGGAGACTGAGAGACACCAGTCAGTGTGTATGTATCTCACAGAGAAAGGGAGACTGAGAGACACCAGTCAGTGTGTATGTATCTCACTGAGAAAGGGAGACTGAGAGACACCAGTCAGTGTGTATGTATCTCACTGAGAAAGGGAGACTGAGAGACACCAGTCAGTGTGTATGTATCTGACTGAGAAAGGGAGACTGAGAGACACCAGTCAGTGTGTATGTATCTCACTGAGAAAGGGAGACTGAGACACCAGTCAGTGTGTATGTATCTCACTGAGAAAGGGAGACTGAGAGACACCAGTCAGTGTGTATGTATCTCACTGAGAAAGGGAGACTGAGAGACACCAGTCAGTGTGTATGTATCTCACTGAGAAAGGGAGACTGAGAGACACCAGTCAGTGTGTATGTATCTCACTGAGAAAGGGAGACTGAGAGACACCAGTCAGTGTGTATGTATCTGACTGAGAAAGGGAGACTGAGAGACACCAGTCAGTGTGTATGTATCTGACTGAGAAAGGGAGACTGAGAGACACCAGTCAGTGTGTATGTATTTCACTGAGAAAGGGAGACTGAGAGACACCAGTCAGTGTGTATGTATCTGACTGAGAAAGGGAGACTGAGAGACACCAGTCAGTGTGTATGTATCTCACTGAGAAAGGGAGACTGAGAGACACCAGTCAGTGTGTATGTATCTGACTGAGAAAGGGAGACTGAGAGACACCAGTCAGTGTGTATGTATCTGACTGAGAAAGGGAGACTGAGAGACACCAGTCAGTGTGTATGTATCTCACTGAGAAAGGGAGACTGAGAGACACCAGTCAGTGTGTATGTATCTGACTGAGAAAGGGAGACTGAGAGACACCAGTCAGTGTGTATGTATCTGACTGAGAAAGGGAGACTGAGAGACACCAGTCAGTGTGTATGTATCTGACTGAGAAAGGGAGACTGAGAGACACCAGTCAGTGTGTATCTATCTGATTGAGAAAGGGAGACTGAGAGACACCAGTCAGTGTGTATGTATCTGACTGAGAAAGGGAGACTGAGAGACACCAGTCAGTGTGTATGTATCTGACTGAGAAAGGGAGACTGAGAGACACCAGTCAGTGTGTATCTATCTGATTGAGAAAGGGAGACTGAGAGACACCAGTCAGTGTGTATGTATATCACTGAGAAAGGGAGACTGAGAGACACCAGTCAGTGTGTATGTATCTCACTGAGAAAGGGAGGCTGAGAGACACCAGTCAGTGTGTATGTATCTCACTGAGAAAGGGAGACTGAGAGACACCAGTCAGTGTGTATGTATCTCACTGAGAAAGGGAGACTGAGAGACACCTGTCAGTGTGTATGTATCTCACTGAGAAAGGGAGTCTGTGAGACACCAGTCAGTGTGTATGTATCTCACTGAGAAAGGGAGACTGAGAGACACCAGTCAGTGTGTATGTATCTCACTGAGAAAGGGAGACTGAGAGACACCAGTCAGTGTGTATGTATCTGACTGAGAAAGGGAGACTGAGAGACACCAGTCAGTGTGTATGTATCTGACTGAGAAAGGGAGACTGAGAGACACCAGTCAGTGTGTATGTATCTGACAGAGAAAGGGAGACTGAGAGACACCAGTCAGTGTGTATGTATTTCACTGAGAAAGGGTGACTGAGAGACACCAGCCAGTGTGTATGTATCTCACTGAGAAAGGGAGACTGAGAGACACCAGTCAGTGTGTATGTATCTGACTGAGAAAGGGAGACTGGGAGACACCAGTCAGTGTGTGTGTATCTGACTGAGAAAGGGAGACTGAGAGACACCAGTCAGTGTGTATGTATCTCACTGAGAAAGGGAGACTGAGAGACACCAGTCAGTGTCTATGTATCTGACTGAGAAAGGGAGACTGAGAGACACCAGTCAGTGTGTATGTATCTCACTGAGAAAGGGAGACTGAGAGACACCAGTCAGTGAGTATGTATCTGATTGAGAAAGGGAGACTGAGAGACACCAGTCAGTGTGTATGTATCTGACTGAGAAAGGGAGACTGAGAGACACCAGTCAGTGTGTATGTATCTCACTGAGAAAGGGAGACTGAGAGACGCCAGTCAGTGTGTATGTATCTCACTGAGAAAGGGAGGCTGAGAGACACCAGTCAGTGTGTATGTATCTCACAGAGAAAGGGAGACTGAGAGACACCAGTCAGTGTGTATGTATCTCACTGAGAAAGGGAGACTGAGAGACACCAGTCAGTGTGTATGTATCTCACTGAGAAAGGGAGACTGAGAGACACCAGTCAGTGTGTATGTATCTCACTGAGAAAGGGAGACTGAAAGACACCAGTCAGTGTGTATGTATCTCACTGAGAAAGGGAGACAGAGAGACACCAGTCAGTGTGTATGTATATCACTGAGAAAGGGAGACTGAGAGACACCAGTCAGTGTGTATGTATCTGACTGAGAAAGGGAGACTGAGAGACACCAGTCAGTGTGTATGTATCTGACTGAGAAAGGGAGACTGGGAGACACCAGTCAGTGTGTGTGTATCTCACTGAGAAAGGGAGACTGAGAGACACCAGTCAGTGTGTATGTATTTCACTGAGAAAGGGTGACTGAGAGACACCAGCCAGTGTGTATGTATCTCACTGAGAAAGGGAGACTGAGAGACACCAGTCAGTGTGTATGTATCTGACTGAGAAAGGTAGACTGGGAGACACCAGTCAGTGTGTATGTATCTCACTGAGAAAGGGAGACTGAGAGTCACCAGTCAGTGTGTATGTATCTGACTGAGAAAGGGAGACTGAGAGACACCAGTCAGCGTGTATGTATCTCACTGAGAAAGGGAGACTGAGAGAAACCAGTCAGTGTGTATGTATCTGACTGAGAAAGGGAGACTGAGAGACACCAGTCAGTGTGTATGTATCTCACTGAGAAAGGGAGACTGAGAGACACCAGTCAGTGTGTATGTATCTGACTGAGAAAGGGAGACTGAGAGACACCAGTCAGTGTGTATGTATCTCACTGAGAATGGGAGACTGAGAGACACCAGTCAGTGTGTATGTATCTCACTGAGAAAGGGAGGCTGAGAGACACCAGTCAGTGTGTATGTATCTCACTGAGAAAGGGAGACTGAGAGACACCAGTCAGTGTGTATGTATCTCACTGAGAAAGGGAGACTGAGAGACACCAGTCAGTGTGTATGTATCTGACTGAGAAAGGGAGACAGAGAGACACCAGTCAGTGTGTATGTATCTGACTGAGAACGGGAGACTGAGAGACACCAGTCAGTGTGTATGTATCTCACTGAGAAAGGGAGACTGAGAGACACCAGTCAGTGTGTATGTATCTCACTGAGAAAGGGAGACTGAGAGACACCAGTCAGTGTGTATGTATCTGACTGAGAAAGGGAGACTGAGAGACACCAGTCAGTGTGTATGTATCTCACTGAGAAAGGGAGACTGAGAGACACCAGTCAGTGTGTATGTATCTCACTGAGAAAGGGAGACTGAGAGACACCAGTCAGTGTGTATGTATCTCACTGAGAAAGGGAGACTGAGAGACACCAGTCAGTGTGTATGTATCTCACTGAGAAAGGGAGACTGAGAGACACCAGTCAGTGTGTATGTATCTGACTGAGAAAGGGAGACTGAGAGACACCAGTCAGTGTGTATGTATCTGACTGAGAAAGGGAGACTGAGAGACACCAGTCAGTGTGTATGTATCTCACTGAGAAAGGGAGACTGAGAGACACCAGTCAGTGTGTATGTATCTCACTGAGAAAGGGAGACTGAGAGACACCAGTCAGTGTGTATGTATCTCAGTGAGAAAGGGAGACTGAGAGACACCAGTCATTGTGTATGTATCTCACTGAGAAAGGGAGACTGAGAGACACCAGTCAGTGTGTATGTATCTTACTGAGAAAGGGAGGCTGAGAGACACCAGTCAGTGTGTATGTATCTCACTGAGAAAGGGAGACTGAGAGACACCAGTCAGTGTGTATGTATCTGACTGAGAAAGGGAGACTGAGAGACACCAGTCAGTGTGTATGTATCTGACTGAGAAAGGGAGACTGAGAGACTCCAGTCAGTGTGTATGTATCTGACTGAGAAAGGGAGACTGAGAGACACCAGTCAGTGTGTATGTATCTCACTGAGAAAGGGAGACTGAGAGACACCAGTCAGTGTGTATGTATCTGACTGAGAACGGGAGACTGAGAGACACCAGTCAGTGTGTATGTATCTCACTGAGAAAGGGAGACTGAGAGACACCAGTCAGTGTGTATGTATCTCACTGAGAAAGGGAGACTGAGAGACACCAGTCAGTGTGTATGTATCTGACTGAGAAAGGGAGACTGAGAGACACCAGTCAGTGTGTATGTATCTGACTGAGAAAGGGAGACTGAGAGACACCAGTCAGTGTGTATGTATCTGACTGAGAAAGGGAGACTGAGAGATACCAGTCAGTGTGTATGTATCTCACTGAGAAAGGGAGACTGAGAGACACCAGTCAGTGTGTATGTATCTCACTGAGAAAGGGAGATTGAGAGACACCAGTCAGTGTGTATGTATCTGACTGAGAAAGGGAGACTGAGAGACACCAGTCAGTGTGTATGTATCTCACTGAGAAAGGGAGACTGAGAGACACCAGTCAGTGTGTATGTATCTGACTGAGAAAGGGAGTCTGAGAGACACCAGTCAGTGTGTATGTATCACTGAGAAAGGGAGACTGAGAGACACCAGTCAGTGTGCATGTATCTCACTGAGAAAAGGAGACTGAGAGACACCAGTCAGTGTGTATGTATCTGACTGAGAAAGGGAGACTGAGAGACACCAGTCAGTGTGTATGTATCTGACTGAGAAAGGGAGACTGAGAGACACCAGTCAGTGTGTATGTATCTGACTGAGAAAGGGAGACTGAGAGACACCAGTCAGTGTGTATGTATCTCACTGAGAAAGGGAGACTGAGAGACACCAGTCAGTGTGTATGTATCTCACTGAGAAAAGGAGACTGAGAGACACCAGTCAGTGTGTATGTATCTCACTGTGAAAGTGAGACTGAGAGACACCAGTCAGTGTGTATGTATCTCACTGAGAAAGGGAGACTGAGAGACACCAGTCAGTGTGTATGTATCTCACTGAGAAAGGGAGACTGAGAGACACCAGTCAGTGTGTATGTATCTGACTGAGAAAGGGAGACTGAGAGACACCAGTCAGTGTGTATGTATCTCACTGAGAAAGGGAGACTGAGAGACACCAGTCAGTGTGTATGTATCTGACTGAGAAAGGGAGACTGAGAGATACCAGTCAGTGTGTATGTATCTCACTGAGAAAGGGAGACTGAGAGACACCAGTCAGTGTGTATGTATCTCACTGAGAAAGGGAGACTGAGAGACACCAGTCAGTGTGTATGTATCTGACTGAGAAAGGGAGACTGAGAGACACCAGTCAGTGTGTATGTATCTCACTGAGAAAGGGAGACTGAGAGACACCAGTCAGTGTGTATGTATCTGACTGAGAAAGGGAGTCTGAGAGACACCAGTCAGTGTGTATGTATCACTGAGAAAGGGAGACTGAGAGACACCAGTCAGTGTGTATGTATCTCACTGAGAAAAGGAGACTGAGAGACACCAGTCAGTGTGTATGTATCTGACTGAGAAAGGGAGACTGAGAGACACCAGTCAGTGTGTATGTATCTGACTGAGAAAGGGAGACTGAGAGACACCAGTCAGTGTGTATGTATCTGACTGAGAAAGGGAGACTGAGAGACACCAGTCAGTGTGTATGTATCTCACTGAGAAAGGGAGACTGAGAGACACCAGTCAGTGTGTATGTATCTCACTGAGAAAAGGAGACTGAGAGACACCAGTCAGTGTGTATGTATCTCACTGTGAAAGTGAGACTGAGAGACACCAGTCAGTGTGTATGTATCTGACTGAGAAAGGGAGACTGAGAGACACCAGTCAGTGTGTATGTATCTCACTGAGAAAGGGAGACTGAGAGACACCAGTCAGTGTGTATGTATCTCACTGAGAAAGGGAGACTGAGAGACACCAGTCAGTGTGTATGTATCTCACTGAGAAAGGGAGACTGAGAGACACCAGTCAGTGTGTATGTATCTCACTGAGAAAGGGAGACTGAGAGACACCAGTCAGTGTGTATGTATCTCACTGAGAAAGGGAGACTGAGAGACACCAGTCAGTGTGTATGTATCTGACTGAGAAAGGGAGTCTGAGAGACACCAGTCAGTCTGTATGTATCTCACTGAGAAAGGGAGACTGAGAGACACCAGTCAGTGTGTATGTATCTGACTGAGAAAGGGAGACTGAGAGACACCAGTCAGTGTGTATGTATCTCACTGAGAAAGGGAGACTGAGAGACACCAGTCAGTGTGTATGTATCTCACTGAGAAAGGGAGACTGAGAGACACCAGTCAGTGTGTATGTATCTGACTGAGAAAGGGAGACTGAGAGACACCAATCAGTGTGTATGTATCTCACTGAGAAAGGGAGACTGAGAGACACCAGTAAGTGTGTATGTATCTCACTGAGAAAGGGTGACTGAGCGACACCAGTCAGTGTGTATGTATCTGACTGAGAAAGGGAGACTGAGAGACACCAGTCAGTGTGTATGTATCTGACTGAGAAAGGGAGACTGAGAGACACCAGTCAGTGTGTATGTATCTCACTGAGAAAGGGAGACTGAGAGACACCAGTCAGTGTGTATGTATCTCACTGAGAAAAGGAGACTGAGAGACACCAGTCAGTGTGTATGTATCTCACTGTGAAAGTGAGACTGAGAGACACCAGTCAGTGTGTATGTATCTCACTGAGAAAGGGAGACTGAGAGACACCAGTCAGTGTGTATGTATCTCACTGAGAAAGGGAGACTGAGAGACACCAGTCAGTGTGTATGTATCTGACTGAGAAAGGGAGACTGAGAGACACCAGTCAGTGTGTATGTATCTCACTGAGAAAGGGAGACTGAGAGACACCAGTCAGTGTGTATGTATCTGACTGAGAAAGGGAGACTGAGAGATACCAGTCAGTGTGTATGTATCTCACTGAGAAAGGGAGACTGAGAGACACCAGTCAGTGTGTATGTATCTCACTGAGAAAGGGAGACTGAGAGACACCAGTCAGTGTGTATGTATCTGACTGAGAAAGGGAGACTGAGAGACACCAGTCAGTGTGTATGTATCTCACTGAGAAAGGGAGACTGAGAGACACCAGTCAGTGTGTATGTATCTGACTGAGAAAGGGAGTCTGAGAGACACCAGTCAGTGTGTATGTATCACTGAGAAAGGGAGACTGAGAGACACCAGTCAGTGTGTATGTATCTCACTGAGAAAAGGAGACTGAGAGACACCAGTCAGTGTGTATGTATCT
This sequence comes from Isurus oxyrinchus, assembly GCA_026770705.1. Taxonomy (NCBI): domain Eukaryota; kingdom Metazoa; phylum Chordata; class Chondrichthyes; order Lamniformes; family Lamnidae; genus Isurus; species Isurus oxyrinchus. The sequence continues at coordinate 93,312 of JANJGN010000885.1, read as the reverse complement.
GACTGAGAAAGGGAGACTGAGAGACACCAGTCAGTGTGTATGTATCTGACTGAGAAAGGGAGACTGAGAGACACCAGTCAGTGTGTATGTATCTGACTGAGAAAGGGAGACTGAGAGACACCAGTCAGTGTGTATGTATCTCACTGAGAAAGGGAGACTGAGAGACACCAGTCAGTGTGTATGTATCTCACTGAGAAAAGGAGACTGAGAGACACCAGTCAGTGTGTATGTATCTCACTGTGAAAGTGAGACTGAGAGACACCAGTCAGTGTGTATGTATCTGACTGAGAAAGGGAGACTGAGAGACACCAGTCAGTGTGTATGTATCTCACTGAGAAAGGGAGACTGAGAGACACCAGTCAGTGTGTATGTATCTCACTGAGAAAGGGAGACTGAGAGACACCAGTCAGTGTGTATGTATCTCACTGAGAAAGGGAGACTGAGAGACACCAGTCAGTGTGTATGTATCTCACTGAGAAAGGGAGACTGAGAGACACCAGTCAGTGTGTATGTATCTCACTGAGAAAGGGAGACTGAGAGACACCAGTCAGTGTGTATGTATCTGACTGAGAAAGGGAGTCTGAGAGACACCAGTCAGTTTGTATGTATCTCACTGAGAAAGGGAGACTGAGAGACACCAGTCAGTGTGTATGTATCTGACTGAGAAAGGGAGACTGAGAGACACCAGTCAGTGTGTATGTATCTCACTGAGAAAGGGAGACTGAGAGACACCAGTCAGTGTGTATGTATCTCACTGAGAAAGGGAGACTGAGAGACACCAGTCAGTGTGTATGTATCTGACTGAGAAAGGGAGACTGAGAGACACCAGTCAGTGTGTATGTATCTCACTGAGAAAGGGAGACTGAGAGACACCAGTCAGTGTGTATGTATCTCACTGAGAAAGGGTGACTGAGCGACACCAGTCAGTGTGTATGTATCTGACTGAGAAAGGGAGACTGAGAGACACCAGTCAGTGTGTATGTATCTCACTGAGAAAGGGAGACTGAGAGACACCAGTCAGTGTGTATGTATCTCACTGAGAAAGGGAGACTGAGAGACTCCAGTCAGTGTGTATGTATCTCACTGAGAAAGGGAGACTGAGAGACACCAGTCAGTGTGTATGTATCTCACTGAGAAAGGGAGACTGAGAGACACCAGTCAGTGTGTATGTATCTCACTGAGAAAGGGAGACTGAGAGACACCAGTCAGTGTGTATGTATCTCACTGAGAAAGGGAGACTGAGAGACACCAGTCAGTGTGTATGTATCTGACTGAGAAAGGGAGACTGAGAGACACCAGTCAGTGTGTATGTATCTCACTGAGAAAGGGAGACTGAGAGACACCAGTCAGTGTGTATGTATATCACTGAGAAAGGGAGACTGAGAGACACCAGTCAGTGTGTATGTATCTCACTGAGAAAGGGAGACTGAGAGACACCAGTCAGTGTGTATGTATCTCACTGAGAAAGGGAGACTGAGAGACACCAGTCAGTGTGTATGTATCTCACTGAGAAAGGGAGACTGAGAGACACCAGTCAGTGTGTATGTATCTCACTGAGAAAGGGAGACTGAGAGACACCAGTCAGTGTGTATGTATCTCACTGAGAACGGGAGACTGAGAGACACATGTCAGTGTGTATGTATCTCACTGAGAAAGGGAGACTGAGAGACACCAGTCAGTGTGTATGTATCTCACTGAGAAAGGGAGACTGAGAGACACCAGTCAGTGTGTATGTATCTGACTGAGAAAGGGAGACTGAGAGACACCAGTCAGTGTGTATGTATGTCACTGAGAAAGGGAGACTGAGAGACTCCAGTCAGTGTGTATGTATCTCACTGAGAATGGAGACTGAGAGACACCAGTCAGTGTGTATGTATCTGACTGAGAAAGGGAGACTGAGAGACACCAGTCAGTGTGTATGTATCTCACTGAGAAAGGGAGACTGAGAGACACCAGTCAGTGTGTATGTATCTCACTGAGAAAGGGAGACTGAGAGACACCAGTCAGTGTGTATGTATCTCACTGAGAAAGGGAGACTGAGAGACACCAGTCAGTGTGTATGTATCTGACTGAGAAAGGGAGACTGAGAGACACCAGTCATTGTGTTTGTATCTCACTGAGAAAGGGAGACTGAGAGACACCAGTCAGTGTGTATGTATCTGACTGAGAAAGGGAGACTGAGAGACACCTGTCAGTGTGTATGTATCTCACTGAGAAAGGGAGACTGAGAGACACCAGTCAGTGTGTATGTATCTGACTGAGAAAGGGAGACTGAGAGACACCAGTCAGTGTGTATGTATCTCACTGAGAAAGGGAGACTGAGAGACACCAGTCAGTGTGTAGGTATCTCACTGAGAAAGGGAGACTGAGAGACACCAGTCAGTGTGTATGTATCTCACTGAGAAAGGGAGACTGAGAGACACCAGTCAGTGTGTATGTATCTCACTGAGAAAGGGAGACTGAGAGACACCAGTCAGTGTGTATGTATCTCACTGAGAAAGAGAGACTGAGAGACACCAGTCAGTGTGTATGTATCTGACTGAGAAAGGGAGACTGAGAGACACCAGTCAGTGTGTATGTATCTCACTGAGAAAGGGAGACTGAGAGACACCAGTCAGTGTGTATGTATCTGACTGAGAAAGGGAGACTGAGAGACACCAGTCAGTGTGTATGTATCTCACTGAGAAAGGGAGACTGAGAGACACCAGTCAGTGTGTATGTATCTCACTGAGAAAGGGAGACTGAGAGACACCAGTCAGTGTGTATGTATCTCACTGAGAAAGGGAGACTGAGAGACACCAGTCAGTGTGTATGTATCTCACTGAGAAAGGGAGACTGAGAGACACCAGTCAGTGTGTATGTATCTCACTGAGAAAGGGAGACTGAGAGACACCAGTCAGTGTGTATGTATCTCACTGAGAAAGGGAGACTGAGAGACACCAGTCAGTGTGTATGTATCTGACTGAGAAAGGGAGACTGAGAGACACCAGTCAGTGTGTATGTATCTCACTGAGAAAGGGAGACTGAGAGACACCAGTCAGTGTGTATGTATCTCACTGAGAAAGGGAGACTGAGAGACACCAGTCAGTGTGTATGTATATCACTGAGAAAGGGAGACTGAGAGACACCAGTCAGTGTGTATGTATCTGACTGAGAAAGGGAGACGGAGAAACACCAGTCAGTGTGTATGTATCTCACTGAGAAAGGGAGACTGAGAGACACCAGTCAGTGTGTATGTATCTCACTGAGAAAGGGAGACTGAGAGACACCAGTCAGTGTGTATGTATGTCACTGAGAAAGGGAGACTGAGAGACACCAGTCAGTGTGTATGTATCTCACTGAGAAAGGGAGACTGAGAGACACCAGTCAGTGTGTATGTATCTGACTGAGAAAGGGAGACTGAGAGACACCAGTCAGTGTGTATGTATCTCACTGAGAAAGGGAGACTGAGAGACACCAGTCAGTGTGTATGTATCTGACTGAGAAAGGGAGACTGAGAGACACCAGTCAGTGTGTATGTATCTCACTGAGAAAGGGAGACTGAGAGACACCAGTCAGTGTGTATGTATATCACTGAGAAAGGGAGACTGAGAGACACCAGTCAGTGTGTATGTATCTCACTGAGAAAGGGAGACTGAGAGACACCAGTCAGTGTGTATGTATCTGACTGAGAAAGGGAGACTGAGAGACACCAGTCAGTGTGTATGTATCTCACTGAGAAAGGGAGACTGAGAGACACCAGTCAGTGTGTTTGTATCTCACTGAGAAAGGGAGACTGAGAGACACCAGTCAGTGTGTATGTATCTCACTGAGAAAGGGAGACTGAGAGACACCAGTCAGTGTGTATGTATCTCACTGAGAAAGGGAGACTGAGAGACACCAGTCAGTGTGTATGTATCTGACTGAGAAAGGGAGACTGAGAGACACCAGTCAGTGTGTATGTATCTCACTGAGAAAGGGAGACTGAGAGACACCAGTCAGTGTGTATGTATATCACTGAGAAAGGGAGACTGAGAGACACCAGTCAGTGTGTATGTATCTGACTGAGAAAGGGAGACTGAGAGACACCAGTCAGTGTGTATGTATCTGACTGAGAAAGGGAGACTGAGAGACACCAGTCAGTGTGTATGTATCTGACTGAGAAAGGGAGACTGAGAGACACCAGTCAGTGTGTATGTATCTCACTGAGAAAGGGAGACTGAGAGACACCAGTCAGTGTGTATGTATCTGACTGAGAAGTGGAGACTGCGAGACACCAGTCAGTGTGTATGTATCTCACTGAGAAAGGGAGACTGAGAGACACCAGTCAGTGTGTATGTATCTCACTGAGAAAGGGAGACTGAGAGACACCAGTCAGTGTGTATGTATCTTACTGAGAAAGGGAGACTGAGACACCAGTCAGTGTGTATGTATCTCACTGAGAAAGGGAGACAGAGAGACACCAGTCAGTGTGTATGTATCTGACTGAGAAAGGGAGACTGAGAGACACCAGTCAGTGTGTATGTATCTCACTGAGAAAGGGAGACTGAGAGACACCAGTCAGTGTGTATGTATCTGACTGAGAAAGGGAGACTGAGAGACACCAGTCAGTGTGTATCTATCTGATTGAGAAAGGGAGACTGAGAGACACCAGTCAGTGTGTATGTATATCACTGAGAAAGGGAGACTGAGAGACACCAGTCAATGTGTATGTATCTCACTGAGAAAGGGAGACTGAGAGACACCAGTCAGTGTGTATGTATCTCACTGAGAAAGGGAGAATGAGAGACACCAGTCAGTGTGTATGTATCTCACTCAGAAAGGGAGACTGAGAGACACCAGTCAGTGTGTATGTATCTCACTCAGAAAGGGAGACTGAGAGACACCAGTCAGTGTGTATGTATCTGACTGAGAAAGGGAGACTGAGAGACACCAGTCAGTGTGTATGTATCTCACTGAGAAAGGGAGACTGAGAGACACCAGTCAGTGTGTATGTATCTCACTGAGAAAGGGAGACTGAGAGACACCAGTCAGTGTGTGTGTATCTCACTGAGAAAGGGAGACTGAGAGACACCAGTCAGTGTGTATGTATATCACTGAGAAAGGGAGACTGAGAGACACCAGTCAGTGTGTATGTATCTCACTGAGAAAGGGAGACTGAGAGACACCAGTCAGTGTGTATGTAACTCACTGAGAAAGGGAGACTGAGAGACACCAGTCAGTGTGTATGTATCTCACTGAGAAAGGGAGACTGAGAGACACCAGTCAGTGTGTATGTTTCTCACTGAGAAAGGGAGACTGAGAGACACCAGTCAGTGTGTATGTATCTCACTGAGAAAGGGAGGCTGAGAGACACCAGTCAGTGTGTATGTATCTCACTGAGAAAGGGAGACTGAGAGACACCAGTCAGTGTGTATGTATCTCACTGAGAAAGGGAGACTGAGAGACACCAGTCAGTGTGTATGTATCTGACTGAGAAAGGGAGACTGAGAGACACCAGTCAGTGTGTATGTATCTCACTGAGAAAGGGAGACTGAGAGACACCAGTCAGTGTGTATGTATCTCACTGAGAAAGGGAGACTGAGAGACACCAGTCAGTGTGTATGTATCTCACTGAGAAAGGGAGACTGAGAGACACCAGTCAGTGTGTATGTATTTCACTGAGAAAGGGTGACTGAGAGACACCAGCCAGTGTGTATGTATCTCACTGAGAAAGGGAGACTGAGAGACACCAGTCAGTGTGTATGTATCTGACTGAGAAAGGGAGACTGGGAGACACCAGTCAGTGTGTGTGTATCTCACTGAGAAAGGGAGACTGAGAGACACCAGTCAGTGTGTATGTATCTCACTGAGAAAGGGAGACTGAGAGACACCAGTCAGTGTGTATGTATCTGACTGAGAAAGGGAGACTGAGAGACACCAGTCAGTGTGTATGTATCTGACTGAGAAAGGGAGACTGAGAGACACCAGTCAGTGTGTATGTATCACTGAGAAAGGGAGACTGAGCGACACCAGTCAGTGTGTATGTATCTCACTGAGAAAGGGAGACTGAGAGACACCAGTCAGTGTGTATGTATCTGACTGAGAAAGGGAGACTGAGAGACACCAGTCAGTGTGTATGTATCTGACTGAGAAAGGGAGACTGAGAGACACCAGTCAGTGTGTATGTATCTGACTGAGAAAGGGAGACTGAGAGACACCAGTCAGTGTGTTTGTATCTGACTGAGAAAGGGAGACTGAGAGACACCAGTCAGTGTGTATGTATCTGACTGAGAAAGGGAGACTGAGAGACACCAGTCAGTGTGTATCTATCTGATTGAGAAAGGGAGACTGAGAGACACCAGTCAGTGTGTATGTATCTGACAGAGAAAGGGAGACTGAGAGACACCAGTCAGTGTGTATGTATCTCACTGAGAAAGGGAGACTGAGAGACACCAATCAGTCTGTATGTATCTGACTGAGAATGGGAGACTGAGAGACACCAGTCAGTGTGTATGTATCTCACTGAGAAAGGGAGGCTGAGAGACACCAGTCAGTGTGTATGTATCTCACTGAGAAAGGGAGACTGAGAGACACCAGTCAGTGTGTATGTATCTCACTGAGAAAGGGAGACTGAGAGACACCAGTCAGTGTGTATGTATCTGACTGAGAAAGGGAGACAGAGAGACACCAGTCAGTGTGTATGTATCTGACTGAGAACGGGAGACTGAGAGACACCAGTCAGTGTGTATGTATCTCAATGAGAAAGGGAGACTGAGAGACACCAGTCAGTGTGTATGTATCTCACTGAGAAAGGGAGACAGAGAGACACCAGTCAGTGTGTATGAATCTGACTGAGAAAGGGAGACTGAGAGACACCAGTCAGTGTGTATGTATCTCACTGAGAAAGGGAGACTGAGAGACACCAGTCAGTGTGTATGTATCTCAGTGAGAAAGGGAGACTGAGAGACACCAGTCAGTGTGTATGTATCTGACTGAGAAAGGGAGACTGAGAGACACCAGTCAGTGTGTATGTATCTGACTGAGAAAGGGAGACTGAGAGACACCAGTCAGTGTGTATGTATCTGACTGAGAAAGGGAGACTGAGAGACACCAGTCAGTGTGTATGTATCTGACTGAGAAAGGGAGACTGAGAGATACCAGTCAGTGTGTATGTATCTCACTGAGAAAGGGAGACTGAGAGACACCAGTCAGTGTGTATGTATCTCACTGAGAAAGGGAGACTGAGAGACACCAGTCAGTGTGTATGTATCTCACTGAGAAAGGGAGACTGAGAGACACCAGTCAGTGTGTATGTATCTGACTGAGAAAGGGAGACTGAGAGACACCAGTCAGTGTGTATGTATCTCACTGAGAAAGGGAGACTGAGAGACACCAGTCAGTGTGTATGTATCTCACTGAGAAAGGGAGACTGAGAGACAGCAGTCAGTGTGTATGTATCTCACTGAGAAAGGGAGACTGAGAGACACCAGTCAGTGTGTATGTATCTGACTGAGAAAGGGAGACTGAGAGACACCAGTCAGTGTGTATGTATCTGACTGAGAAAGGGAGACTGAGAGACACCAGTCAGTGTGTATGTATCTCACTGAGAAAGGGAGACTGAGAGACACCAGTCAGTGTGTATGTATCTGACTGAGAAAGGGAGACTGAGAGACACCAGTCAGTGTGTATGTATCTCACTGAGAAAGGGAGACTGAGAGACACCAGTCAGTGTGTATGTATCTCACTGAGAAAGGGAGACTGAGAGACACCAGTCAGTGTGTATTTATCTCACTGAGAAAGGGAGACTGAGAGACACCAGTCAGTGTGTGTGTACCTCACTGAGAAAGGGAGACTGAGAGACACCAGTCAGTGTGTATGTATCTCACTGAGAAAGGGAGACTGAGAGACACCAGTCAGTGTGTATGTATCTCACTGAGAAAGGGAGACTGAGAGACACCAGTCAGTGTGTATGTATCTCACTGAGAAAGGGAGACTGAGAGACACCAGTCAGTGTGTATGTATCTCACTGAGAAAGGGAGACTGAGAGACACCAGTCAGTGTGTGTGTATCTCACTGAGAAAGGGAGTCTGAGAGACACCAGTCAGTGTGTATGTATCACTGAGAAAGGGAGACTGAGAGACACCAGTCAGTGTGTATGTATCTCACTGAGAAAGGGAGACTGAGAGACACCAGTCAGTGTGTATGTATCTCACTGAGAAAGGGAGACTGAGAGACACCAGTCAGTGTGTATGTATCTGACTGAGAAAGGGAGACTGAGAGACACCAGTCAGTGTATATGTATCTGACTGAGAAAGGGAGACTGAGAGACACCAGTCTGTGTGTATGTATCTCACTGAGAAAGGGAGACTGAGAGACACCAGTCAGTGTGTATGTATCTCACTGAGAAAGGGAGACTGAGAGACACCAGTCAGTGTGTATGTATCTCACTGAGAAAGGGAGACTGAGAGACACCAGTCAGTGTGTATGTATCTGACTGAGAAAGGGAGACTGAGAGACACCAGTCAGTGTGTATGTATCTCACTGAGAAAGGGAGACTGAGAGACACCAGTCAGTGTGTATGTATCTGACTGAGAAAGGGAGACTGAGAGACACCAGTCAGTGTGTATGTATCTGACTGAGAAAGGGAGACTGAGAGACACCAGTCAGTGTGTATGTATCTCACTGAGAAAGGGAGACTGAGAGACACCAGTCAGTGTGTATGTATCTGACTGAGAAAGGGAGACTGAGTGACACCAGTCAGTGTGTATGTATCTCACTGAGAAAGGGAGACTGAGAGACACCAGTCAGTGTGTATGTATCTCCCTGAGAAAGGGAGACTGAGAGACACCAGTCAGTGTGTATGTATCTCACTGTGAAAGGGAGACTGAGAGACACCAGTCAGTGTGTGTGTATCTCACTGAGAAAGGGAGACTGAGAGACACCAGTCAGTGTGTATGTATCTCACTGAGAAAGGGAGACTGAGAGACACCAGTCAGTGTGTATGTATCTCACTGAGAATGGGAGACTGAGAGACACCAGTCAGTGTGTATGTATCTCACTGAGAAAGGGAGACTGAGAGACACCAGTCAGTGTGTATGTATCTCACTGAGAAAGGGAGACTGAGAGACACCAGTCAGTGTGTGTGTATGTCACTGAGAAAGGGAGTCTGAGAGACACCAGTCAGTGTGTATGTATCACTGAGAAAGGGAGACTGAGAGACACCAGTCAGTGTGTATGTATCTCACTGAGAAAGGGAGACTGAGAGACACCAGTCAGTGTGTATGTATCTGACTGAGAAAGGGAGACTGAGAGACACCAGTCAGTGTGTATGTATCTGACTGAGAAAGGGAGACTGAGAGACACCAGTCTGTGTGTATGTATCTCACTGAGAAAGGGAGACTGAGAGACACCAGTCAGTGTGTATGTATCTCACTGAGAAAGGGAGACTGAGAGACACCAGTCAGTGTGTATGTATCTCACTGAGAAAGGGAGACTGAGAGACACCAGTCAGTGTGTATGTATCTGACTGAGAAAGGGAGACTTAGAGACACCAGTCAGTGTGTATGTATCTCACTGAGAAAGGGAGACTGAGAGACACCAGTCAGTGTGTATGTATCTCACTGAGAAAGGGAGACTGAGAGACACCAGTCAGTGTGTATGTATCTCACTGAGAAAGGGAGACTGAGAGACACCAGTCAGTGTGTATGTATCTCACTATGAAAGGGAGACTGAGAGACACCAGTCAGTGTGTATGTATCTGACTGAGAAAGGGAGACTGAGAGACACCAGTCAGTGTGTATGTATCTCACTGAGAAAGGGAGACTGAGAGACACCAGTCAGTGTGTATGTATCTGACTGAGAAAGGGAGACAGAGAGACACCAGTCAGTGTGTATGTATCTCACTGTGAAAGGGAGACTGAGAGACACCAGTCAGTGTGTATGTATCTGACTGAGAAAGGGAGACAGAGAGACACCAGTCAGTGTGTATGTATCTCACTGAGAAAGGGAGACTGAGAGACACCAGTCAGTGTGTATGTATCTCAGTGAGAAAGGGAGACTGAGAGACAGCAGTCAGTGTGTATGTATCTCACTGAGAAAGGGAGACTGAGAGACACCAGTCAGTGTGTATGTTTCTCACTGAGAAAGGGAGACTGAGAGACACCAGTCAGTGTGTATGTATCTCACTGAGAAAGGGAGACTGAGAGACACCAGTCAGTGTGTATGTATCTCACTGAGAAAGGGAGACTGAGAGACACCAGTCAGTGTGTATGTATCTCACTGAGAAAGGGAGACTGAGAGACACCAGTCAGTGTGTATGTATCTGACTGAGAAAGGGAGACTGAGAGACACCAGTCAGTGTGTATGTATCTGACTGAGAAAGGGAGACTGAGAGACACCAGTCAGTGTGTATGTATCTCACTGAGAAAGGGAGACTGAGAGACACCAGTCAGTGTGTATGTATCTCACTGAGAAAGGGAGACTGAGAGACACCAGTCAGTGTGTATGTATCTCACTGAGAAAGGGAGACTGAGAGACTCCAGTCAGTGTGTATGTATCTCACTGAGAAAGGGAGACTGAGAGACACCAGTCAGTGTGTATGTATCTCACTGAGAAAGGGAGACTGAGAGACACCAGTCAGTGTGTATGTATCTGACTGAGAAAGGGAGACTGAGAGACACCAGTCAGTGTGTATGTATCTCACTGAGAAAGGGAGACTGAGAGACACCAGTCAGTGTGTATGTATCTGACTGAGAAAGGGAGACTGAGAGACACCAGTCAGTGTGTATGTATCACTGAGAAAGGGAGACTGAGAGACACCAGTCAGTGTGTATGTATCTCAATGAGAAAGGGAGACTGAGAGACACCAGTCAGTGTGTATGTATCTGACTGAGAAAGGGAGACTGAGAGACACCAGTCAGTGTGTATGTATCACTGAGAAAGGGAGACTGAGAGACACCAGTCAGTGTGTATGTATCTCAATGAGAAAGGGAGACTGAGAGACACCAGTCAGTGTGTATGTATCTGACTGAGAAAGGGAGACTGAGAGACACCAGTCAGTGTGTATGTATCTCACTGAGAAAGGGAGACTGAGAGACACCAGTCAGTGTGTATGTATCTCACTGAGAAAGGGAGACTGAGAGACACCAGTCAGTGTGTGTGTATCTCACTGAGAAAGGGAGTCTGAGAGACACCAGTCAGTGTGTATGTATCACTGAGAAAGGGAGACTGATAGACACCAGTCAGTGTGTATGTATCTCACTGAGAAAGGGAGACTGAGAGACACCAGTCAGTGTGTATGTATCTCACTGAGAAAGGGAGACTGAGAGACACCAGTCAGTGTGTATGTATCTCACTGAGAAAGGGAGACTGAGAGACACCAGTCAGTGTGTTTGTATCTCACTGAGAAAGGGAGACTGAGAGACACCAGTCAGTGTGTATGTATCTCACGGAGAAAGGGAGACTGAGAGACACCAGTCAGTGTGTATGTATCTCACTGAGAAAGGGAGACTGAGAGACACCAGTCAGTGTATATGTATCTCACTGAGAAAGGGAGACTGAGAGACACCAGTCAGTGTGTATGTATCTCACTGAGAAAGGGAGTCTGAGAGACACCAGTCAGTGTGTATGTATCACTGAGAAAGGGAGACTGAGAGACACCAGTCAGTGTGTATGTATCTCACTGAGAAAGGGAGACTGAGAGACACCAGTCAGTGTGTATGTATCTCACTGAGAAAAGGAGACTGAGAGACACCAGTCAGTGTGTATGTATCTCACTGTGAAAGGGAGACTGAGAGACACCAGTCAGTGTGTATGTATCTGACTGAGAAAGGGAGACTGAGAGACACCAGTCAGTGTGTATGTATCTCACTGAGAAAGGGAGACTGAGAGACACCAGTCAGTGTGTATGTATCTGACTGAGAAAGGGAGACTGAGAGACACCAGTCAGTGTGTATGTATCTGACTGAGAAAGGGAGACTGAGAGACACCAGTCTGTGTGTATGTATCTCACTGAGAAAGGGAGACTGAGAGACACCAGTCAGTGTGTATGTATCTCACTGAGAAAAGGAGACTGAGAGACACCAGTCAGTGTGTATGTATCTCACTGTGAAAGGGAGACTGAGAGACACCAGTCAGTGTGTATGTATCTGACTGAGAAAGGGAGACTGAGAGACACCAGTCAGTGTGTATGTATCTCACTGAGAAAGGGAGACTGAGAGACACCAGTCAGTGTGTATGTATCTGACTGAGAAAGGGAGACTGAGAGACACCAGTCAGTGTGTATGTATCTCACTGAGAAAGGGAGACTGAGAGACACCAGTCAGTGTGTATGTATCTCACTGAGAAAGGGAGACTGAGAGACACCAGTCAGTGTGTATGTATCTCACTGAGAAAGGGAGACTGAGAGACACCAGTCAGTGTGTATGTATCTCACTGAGAAAGGGAGACTGAGAGACACCAGTCAGTGTGTATGTATCTCACTGAGAAAGGGAGACTGAGAGACTCCAGTCAGTGTGTATGTATCTCACTGAGAAAGGGAGACTGAGAGACACCAGTCAGTGTGTATGTATCTCACTGAGAAAGGGAGACTGAGAGACACCAGTCAGTGTGTATGTATCTGACTGAGAAAGGGAGACTGAGAGACACCAGTCAGTGTGTATGTATCTCACTGAGAAAGGGAGACTGAGAGACACCAGTCAGTGTGTATGTATCTGACTGAGAAAGGGAGACTGAGAGACACCAGTCAGTGTGTATGTATCACTGAGAAAGGGAGACTGAGAGACACCAGTCAGTGTGTATGTATCTCAATGAGAAAGGGAGACTGAGAGACACCAGTCAGTGTGTATGTATCTGACTGAGAAAGGGAGACTGAGAGACACCAGTCAGTGTGTATGTATCACTGAGAAAGGGAGACTGAGAGACACCAGTCAGTGTGTATGTATCTCAATGAGAAAGGGAGACTGAGAGACACCAGTCAGTGTGTATGTATCTGACTGAGAAAGGGAGACTGAGAGACACCAGTCAGTGTGTATGTATCTCACTGAGAAAGGGAGACTGAGAGACACCAGTCAGTGTGTATGTATCTCACTGAGAAAGGGAGACTGAGAGACACCAGTCAGTGTGTGTGTATCTCACTGAGAAAGGGAGTCTGAGAGACACCAGTCAGTGTGTATGTATCACTGAGAAAGGGAGACTGATAGACACCAGTCAGTGTGTATGTATCTCACTGAGAAAGGGAGACTGAGAGACACCAGTCAGTGTGTATGTATCTCACTGAGAAAGGGAGACTGAGAGACACCAGTCAGTGTGTATGTATCTCACTGAGAAAGGGAGACTGAGAGACACCAGTCAGTGTGTTTGTATCTCACTGAGAAAGGGAGACTGAGAGACACCAGTCAGTGTGTATGTATCTCACGGAGAAAGGGAGACTGAGAGACACCAGTCAGTGTGTATGTATCTCACTGAGAAAGGGAGACTGAGAGACACCAGTCAGTGTATATGTATCTCACTGAGAAAGGGAGACTGAGAGACACCAGTCAGTGTGTATGTATCTCACTGAGAAAGGGAGTCTGAGAGACACCAGTCAGTGTGTATGTATCACTGAGAAAGGGAGACTGAGAGACACCAGTCAGTGTGTATGTATCTCACTGAGAAAGGGAGACTGAGAGACACCAGTCAGTGTGTATGTATCTCACTGAGAAAAGGAGACTGAGAGACACCAGTCAGTGTGTATGTATCTCACTGTGAAAGGGAGACTGAGAGACACCAGTCAGTGTGTATGTATCTGACTGAGAAAGGGAGACTGAGAGACACCAGTCAGTGTGTATGTATCTCACTGAGAAAGGGAGACTGAGAGACACCAGTCAGTGTGTATGTATCTGACTGAGAAAGGGAGACTGAGAGACACCAGTCAGTGTGTATGTATCTGACTGAGAAAGGGAGACTGAGAGACACCAGTCTGTGTGTATGTATCTCACTGAGAAAGGGAGACTGAGAGACACCAGTCAGTGTGTATGTATCTCACTGAGAAAAGGAGACTGAGAGACACCAGTCAGTGTGTATGTATCTCACTGTGAAAGGGAGACTGAGAGACACCAGTCAGTGTGTATGTATCTGACTGAGAAAGGGAGACTGAGAGACACCAGTCAGTGTGTATGTATCTCACTGAGAAAGGGAGACTGAGAGACACCAGTCAGTGTGTATGTATCTGACTGAGAAAGGGAGACTGAGAGACACCAGTCAGTGTGTATGTATCTCACTGAGAAAGGGAGACTGAGAGACACCAGTCAGTGTGTATGTATCTCACTGAGAAAGGGAGACTGAGAGACACCAGTCAGTGTGTATGTATCTCACTGAGAAAGGGAGACTGAGAGACACCAGTCAGTGTGTATGTATCTCACTGAGAAAGGGAGACTGAGAGACACCAGTCAGTGTGTATGTATCTGACTGAGAAAGGGATACTGAGAGACACCAGTCAGTGTGTATGTATCTGACTGAGAAAGGGAGACTGAGAGACACCAGTCAGTGTGTATGTATCTGACTGAGAAAGGGAGACTGAGAGACACCAGTCAGTGTGTATGTATCTCACTGAGAAAGGGAGACTGAGAGACACCAGTCAGTGTGTATGTATCTCCCTGAGAAAGGGAGACTGAGAGACACCAGTCAGTGTGTATGTATCTCACTGTGAAAGGGAGACTGAGAGACACCAGTCAGTGTGTGTGTATCTCACTGAGAAAGGGAGACTGAGAGACACCAGTCAGTGTGTATGTATCTCACTGAGAAAGGGAGACTGAGAGACACCAGTCAGTGTGTATGTATCTCACTGAGAATGGGAGACTGAGAGACACCAGTCAGTGTGTATGTATCTCACTGAGAAAGGGAGACTGAGAGACACCAGTCAGTGTGTATGTATCTCACTGAGAAAGGGAGACTGAGAGACACCAGTAAGTGTGTGTGTATCTCACTGAGAAAGGGAGTCTGAGAGACACCAGTCAGTGTGTATGTATCACTGAGAAAGGGAGACTGAGAGACACCAGTCAGTGTGTATGTATCTCACTGAGAAAGGGAGACTGAGAGACACCAGTCAGTGTGTATGTATCTGACTGAGAAAGGGAGACTGAGAGACACCAGTCAGTGTGTATGTATCTGACTGAGAAAGGGAGACTGAGAGACACCAGTCTGTGTGTATGTATCTCACTGAGAAAGGGAGACTGAGAGACACCAGTCAGTGTGTATGTATCTCACTGAGAAAGGGAGACTGAGAGACACCAGTCAGTGTGTATGTATCTCACTGAGAAAGGGAGACTGAGAGACACCAGTCAGTGTGTGTGTATCTCACTGAGAAAGGGAGTCTGAGAGACACCAGTCAGTGTGTATGTATCACTGAGAAAGGGAGACTGATAGACACCAGTCAGTGTGTATGTATCTCACTGAGAAAGGGAGACTGAGAGACACCAGTCAGTGTGTATGTATCTCACTGAGAAAGGGAGACTGAGAGACACCAGTCAGTGTGTATGTATCTCACTGAGAAAGGGAGACTGAGAGACACCAGTCAGTGTGTTTGTATCTCACTGAGAAAGGGAGACTGAGAGACACCAGTCAGTGTGTATGTATCTCACGGAGAAAGGGAGACTGAGAGACACCAGTCAGTGTGTATGTATCTCACTGAGAAAGGGAGACTGAGAGACACCAGTCAGTGTATATGTATCTCACTGAGAAAGGGAGACTGAGAGACACCAGTCAGTGTGTATGTATCTCACTGAGAAAGGGAGTCTGAGAGACACCAGTCAGTGTGTATGTATCACTGAGAAAGGGAGACTGAGAGACACCAGTCAGTGTGTATGTATCTCACTGAGAAAGGGAGACTGAGAGACACCAGTCAGTGTGTATGTATCTCACTGAGAAAAGGAGACTGAGAGACACCAGTCAGTGTGTATGTATCTCACTGTGAAAGGGAGACTGAGAGACACCAGTCAGTGTGTATGTATCTGACTGAGAAAGGGAGACTGAGAGACACCAGTCAGTGTGTATGTATCTCACTGAGAAAGGGAGACTGAGAGACACCAGTCAGTGTGTATGTATCTGACTGAGAAAGGGAGACTGAGAGACACCAGTCAGTGTGTATGTATCTGACTGAGAAAGGGAGACTGAGAGACACCAGTCTGTGTGTATGTATCTCACTGAGAAAGGGAGACTGAGAGACACCAGTCAGTGTGTATGTATGTCACTGAGAAAAGGAGACTGAGAGACACCAGTCAGTGTGTATGTATCTCACTGTGAAAGGGAGACTGAGAGACACCAGTCAGTGTGTATGTATCTGACTGAGAAAGGGAGACTGAGAGACACCAGTCAGTGTGTATGTATCTCACTGAGAAAGGGAGACTGAGAGACACCAGTCAGTGTGTATGTATCTGACTGAGAAAGGGAGACTGAGAGACACCAGTCAGTGTGTATGTATCTCACTGAGAAAGGGAGACTGAGAGACACCAGTCAGTGTGTATGTATCTGACTGAGAAAGGGAGACTGAGAGACACCAGTCAGTGTGTATGTATCTCACTGAGAAAGGGAGACTGAGAGACACCAGTCAGTGTGTATGTATCTCACTGAGAAAGGGAGACTGAGAGACACCAGTCAGTGTGTATGTATCTGACTGAGAAAGGGATACTGAGAGACACCAGTCAGTGTGTATGTATCTGACTGAGAAAGGGAGACTGAGAGACACCAGTCAGTGTGTATGTATCTGACTGAGAAAGGGAGACTGAGAGACACCAGTCAGTGTGTATGTATCTCACTGAGAAAGGGAGACTGAGAGACATCAGTCAGTGTGTATGTATCTCCCTGAGAAAGGGAGACTGAGAGACACCAGTCAGTGTGTATGTATCTCACTGTGAAAGGGAGACTGAGAGACACCAGTCACTGTGTGTGTATCTTACTGAGAAAGGGAGACTGAGAGACACCAGTCAGTGTGTATGTATCTCACTGAGAAAGGGAGACTGAGAGACACCAGTCAGTGTGTATGTATCTCACTGAGAATGGGAGACTGAGAGACACCAGTCAGTGTGTATGTATCTCACTGAGAAAGGGAGACTGAGAGACACCAGTCAGTGTGTATGTATCTCACTGAGAAAGGGAGACTGAGAGACACCAGTAAGTGTGTGTGTATCTCACTGAGAAAGGGAGACTGAGAGACACCAGTCAGTGTGTATGTATCACTGAGAAAGGGAGACTGAGAGACACCAGTCAGTGTGTATGTATCTCACTGAGAAAGGGAGACTGAGAGACACCAGTCAGTGTGTATGTATCTGACTGAGAAAGGGAGACTGAGAGACACCAGTCAGTGTGTATGTATCTGACTGAGAAAGGGAGACTGAGAGACACCAGTCTGTGTGTATGTATCTCACTGAGAAAGGGAGACTGAGAGACACCAGTCAGTGTGTATGTATCTCACTGAGAAAGGGAGACTGAGAGACACCAGTCAGTGTGTATGTATCTCACTGAGAAAGGGAGACTGAGAGACACCAGTCAGTGTGTATGTATCTGACTGAGAAAGGGAGACTTAGAGACACCAGTCAGTGTGTATGTATCTCACTGAGAAAGGGAGACTGAGAGACACCAGTCAGTGTGTATGTATCTCACTGAGAAAGGGAGACTGAGAGACACCAGTCAGTGTGTATGTATCTCACTGAGAAAGGGAGACTGAGAGACACCAGTCAGTGTGTATGTATCTCACTATGAAAGGGAGACTGAGAGACACCAGTCAGTGTGTATGTATCTGACTGAGAAAGGGAGACTGAGAGACACCAGTCAGTGTGTATGTATCTCACTGAGAAAGGGAGACTGAGAGACACCAGTCAGTGTGTATGTATCTGACTGAGAAAGGGAGACAGAGAGACACCAGTCAGTGTGTATGTATCTCACTGTGAAAGGGAGACTGAGAGACACCAGTCAGTGTGTATGTATCTGACTGAGAAAGGGAGACAGAGAGACACCAGTCAGTGTGTATGTATCTCACTGAGAAAGGGAGACTGAGAGACACCAGTCAGTGTGTATGTATCTCAGTGAGAAAGGGAGACTGAGAGACAGCAGTCAGTGTGTATGTATCTCACTGAGAAAGGGAGACTGAGAGACACCAGTCAGTGTGTATGTTTCTCACTGAGAAAGGGAGACTGAGAGACACCAGTCAGTGTGTATGTATCTCACTGAGAAAGGGAGACTGAGAGACACCAGTCAGTGTGTATGTATCTCACTGAGAAAGGGAGACTGAGAGACACCAGTCAGTGTGTATGTATCTCACTGAGAAAGGGAGACTGAGAGACACCAGTCAGTGTGTATGTATCTGACTGAGAAAGGGAGACTGAGAGACACCAGTCAGTGTGTATGTATCTGACTGAGAAAGGGAGACTGAGAGACACCAGTCAGTGTGTATGTATCTCACTGAGAAAGGGAGACTGAGAGACACCAGTCAGTGTGTATGTATCTCACTGAGAAAGGGAGACTGAGAGACACCAGTCAGTGTGTATGTATCTCACTGAGAAAGGGAGACTGAGAGACTCCAGTCAGTGTGTATGTATCTCACTGAGAAAGGGAGACTGAGAGACACCAGTCAGTGTGTATGTATCTCACTGAGAAAGGGAGACTGAGAGACACCAGTCAGTGTGTATGTATCTGACTGAGAAAGGGAGACTGAGAGACACCAGTCAGTGTGTATGTATCTCACTGAGAAAGGGAGACTGAGAGACACCAGTCAGTGTGTATGTATCTGACTGAGAAAGGGAGACTGAGAGACACCAGTCAGTGTGTATGTATCACTGAGAAAGGGAGACTGAGAGACACCAGTCAGTGTGTATGTATCTCAATGAGAAAGGGAGACTGAGAGACACCAGTCAGTGTGTATGTATCTGACTGAGAAAGGGAGACTGAGAGACACCAGTCAGTGTGTATGTATCACTGAGAAAGGGAGACTGAGAGACACCAGTCAGTGTGTATGTATCTCAATGAGAAAGGGAGACTGAGAGACACCAGTCAGTGTGTATGTATCTGACTGAGAAAGGGAGACTGAGAGACACCAGTCAGTGTGTATGTATCTCACTGAGAAAGGGAGACTGAGAGACACCAGTCAGTGTGTATGTATCTCACTGAGAAAGGGAGACTGAGAGACACCAGTCAGTGTGTGTGTATCTCACTGAGAAAGGGAGTCTGAGAGACACCAGTCAGTGTGTATGTATCACTGAGAAAGGGAGACTGATAGACACCAGTCAGTGTGTATGTATCTCACTGAGAAAGGGAGACTGAGAGACACCAGTCAGTGTGTATGTATCTCACTGAGAAAGGGAGACTGAGAGACACCAGTCAGTGTGTATGTATCTCACTGAGAAAGGGAGACTGAGAGACACCAGTCAGTGTGTTTGTATCTCACTGAGAAAGGGAGACTGAGAGACACCAGTCAGTGTGTATGTATCTCACGGAGAAAGGGAGACTGAGAGACACCAGTCAGTGTGTATGTATCTCACTGAGAAAGGGAGACTGAGAGACACCAGTCAGTGTATATGTATCTCACTGAGAAAGGGAGACTGAGAGACACCAGTCAGTGTGTATGTATCTCACTGAGAAAGGGAGTCTGAGAGACACCAGTCAGTGTGTATGTATCACTGAGAAAGGGAGACTGAGAGACACCAGTCAGTGTGTATGTATCTCACTGAGAAAGGGAGACTGAGAGACACCAGTCAGTGTGTATGTATCTGACTGAGAAAGGGAGACTGAGAGACACCAGTCAGTGTGTATGTATCTGACTGAGAAAGGGAGACTGAGAGACACCAGTCAGTGTGTATGTATCTGACTGAGAAAGGGAGACTGAGAGACACCAGTCTGTGTGTATGTATCTCACTGAGAAAGGGAGACTGAGAGACACCAGTCAGTGTGTATGTATCTCACTGAGAAAAGGAGACTGAGAGACACCAGTCAGTGTGTATGTATCTCACTGTGAAAGGGAGACTGAGAGACACCAGTCAGTGTGTATGTATCTGACTGAGAAAGGGAGACTGAGAGACACCAGTCAGTGTGTATGTATCTCACTGAGAAAGGGAGACTGAGAGACACCAGTCAGTGTGTATGTATCTGACTGAGAAAGGGAGACTGAGAGACACCAGTCAGTGTGTATGTATCTCACTGAGAAAGGGAGACTGAGAGACACCAGTCAGTGTGTATGTATCTCACTGAGAAAGGGAGACTGAGAGACACCAGTCAGTGTGTATGTATCTCACTGAGAAAGGGAGACTGAGAGACACCAGTCAGTGTGTATGTATCTCACTGAGAAAGGGAGACTGAGAGACACCAGTCAGTGTGTATGTATCTGACTGAGAAAGGGATACTGAGAGACACCAGTCAGTGTGTATGTATCTGACTGAGAAAGGGAGACTGAGAGACACCAGTCAGTCTGTATGTATCTCACTGAGAAAGGGAGACTGAGAGACACCAGTCAGTGTGTATGTATCTCACTGAGAAAGGGAGACTGAGAGACACCAGTCAGTGTGTATGTATCTGACTGAGAAAGGGAGACTGAGAGACACCAGTCAGTGTGTATGTATCTCACTGAGAAAGGGTGACTGAGAGACACCAGTCAGTGTGTATGTATCTGACTGAGAAAGGGAGACTGAGAGACACCAGTCAGTGTGTATGTATCTCACTGAGTAAGGGAGACTGAGAGACACCAGTCAGTATGTATGTATCTCACTGAGAACGGGAGACTGAGAGACACCAGTCAGTGTGTATGTATCTCACTGAGAAAGGGAGACTGAGAGACACCAGTCAGTGTGTATGTATCTCACTGAGAAAGGGAGACTGAGAGACACCAGTCAGTGTGTATGTATCTCACTGAGAAAGGGAGACTGAGAGACACCAGTCAGTGTGTATGTATGTCACTGAGAAAGGGAGACTGAGAGACACCAGTCAGTGTGTATGTATCTCACTGAGAAAGGGAGACTGAGAGACACCAGTCAGTGTGTATGTATATCACTGAGAAAGGGAGACTGAGAGACAACAGTCAGTGTGTATGTATCTCACTGAGAAAGGGAGACTGAGAGACACCAGTCAGTATGTATGTATCTCACTGAGAAAGGGAGACTGAGAGACACCAGTCAGTGTGTATGTATCTCACTGAGAAAGGGAGACTGAGAGACACCAGTCAGTGTGTATGTATGTCACTGAGAAAGGGAGACTGAGAGACTCCAGTCAGTGTGTATGTATCTCACTGAGAATGGAGACTGAGAGACACCAGTCAGTGTGTATGTATCTCACTGAGAAAGGGAGACTGAGAGACACCAGTCAGTGTGTATGTATCTGACTGAGAAAGGGAGACAGAGAGACACCAGTCAGTGTGTATGTATCTCACTGAGAAAGGGAGACTGAGAGACTCCAGTCAGTGTGTATGTATCTCACTGAGAATGGAGACTGAGAGACACCAGTCAGTGTGTATGTATCTCACTGAGAAAGGGAAACTGAGAGACACCAGTCAGTGTGTATGTATCTGACTGAGAAAGGGAGACTGAGAGACACCAGTCAGTGTGTATGTATCTCACTGAGAAAGGGAGACTGAGAGACACCAGTCAGTGTGTATGTATCTCACTGAGAAAGGGAGACTGAGAGACACCAGTCAGTGTGTGTGTATCTCACTGAGAAAGGGAGACTGAGAGACACCAGTCAGTGTGTATGTATCTGACTGAGAAAGGGAGACTGAGAGACACCAGTCAGTGTGTATGTATCTCACTGAGAAAGGGAGACTGAGAGACACCAGTCAGTGTGTATGTATCTCACTGAGAAAGGGAGACTGAGAGACACCAGTCAGTGTGTATGTATCTGACTGAGAAAGGGAGACTGAGAGACACGAGTCAGTGTGTATGTATCTCACTGAGAAAGGGAGACTGAGAGACACCAGTCAGTGTGTATGTATCTGACTGAGAAAGGGAGACTGAGAGACACCAGTCAGTGTGTATGTATCTCACTGAGAAAGGGAGACTGAGAGACACCAGTCAGTGTGTATGTATCTCACTGAGAAAGGGAGACTGAGAGACACCAGTCAGTGTGTATGTATCTCACTGAGAAAGGGAGACTGAGAGACACCAGTCAGTGTGTGTGTATCTCACTGAGAAAGGGAGACTGAGAGACACCAGTCAGTGTGTGTGTATCTCACTGAGAAAGGGAGACTGAGAGACACCAGTCAGTGTGTATGTATCTGACTGAGAAAGGGAGACTGAGAGACACCAGTCAGTGTGTATGTATCTCACTGAGAAAGGGAGACTGAGAGACACCAGTCAGTGTGTATGTATCTCACTGAGAAAGGGAGACTGAGAGACAGCAGTCAGTGTGTATGTATCTGACTGAGAAAGGGAGACTGAGAGACACCAGTCAGTGTGTATGTATCTCACTGAGAAAGGGAGACTGAGAGACACCAGTCAGTGTGTATGTATCTCACTGAGAAAGGGAGACTGGGAGACACCAGTCAGTGTGTATGTATCTCACTGAGAAAGGGAGACTGAGAGACACCAGTCAGTGTGTATGTATCACTGAGAAAGGGAGACTGAGAGACAACAGTCAGTGTATATGTATCTCACTGAGAAAGGGAGACTGAGAGACACCAGTCAGTGTGTATGTATCTCACTGAGAAAGGGAGTCTGAGAGACACCAGTCAGTGTGTATGTATCACTGAGAAAGGGAGACTGAGAGACACCAGTCAGTGTGTATGTATCTCACTGAGAAAGGGAGACTGAGAGACACCAGTCAGTGTGTATGTATCTGACTGAGAAAGGGAGACTGAGAGACACCAGTCAGTGTGTATGTATCTGACTGAGAAAGGGAGACTGAGAGACACCAGTCAGTGTGTATGTATCTGACTGAGAAAGGGAGACTGAGAGACACCAGTCTGTGTGTATGTATCTCACTGAGAAAGGGAGACTGAGAGACACCAGTCAGTGTGTATGTATCTCACTGAGAAAAGGAGACTGAGAGACACCAGTCAGTGTGTATGTATCTCACTGTGAAAGGGAGACTGAGAGACACCAGTCAGTGTGTATGTATCTGACTGAGAAAGGGAGACTGAGAGACACCAGTCAGTGTGTATGTATCTCACTGAGAAAGGGAGACTGAGAGACACCAGTCAGTGTGTATGTATCTGACTGAGAAAGGGAGACTGAGAGACACCAGTCAGTGTGTATGTATCTCACTGAGAAAGGGAGACTGAGAGACACCAGTCAGTGTGTATGTATCTCACTGAGAAAGGGAGACTGAGAGACACCAGTCAGTGTGTATGTATCTCACTGAGAAAGGGAGACTGAGAGACACCAGTCAGTGTGTATGTATCTCACTGAGAAAGGGAGACTGAGAGACACCAGTCAGTGTGTATGTATCTGACTGAGAAAGGGATACTGAGAGACACCAGTCAGTGTGTATGTATCTGACTGAGAAAGGGAGACTGAGAGACACCAGTCAGTGTGTATGTATCTCACTGAGAAAGGGAGACTGAGAGACACCAGTCAGTGTGTATGTATCTCACTGAGAAAGGGAGACTGAGAGACAACAGTCAGTGTGTATGTATCTGACTGAGAAAGGGAGACTGAGAGACACCAGTCAGTGTGTATGTATCTGACTGAGAAATGGAGACTGAGAGACACCAGTCAGTGTGTATGTATCTGACTGAGAAAGGGAGACTGAGAGACACCAGTCTGTGTGTATGTATCTCACTGAGAAAGGGAGACTGAGAGACACCAGTCAGTGTGTATGTATCTCACTGAGAAAAGGAGACTGAGAGACACCAGTCAGTGTGTATGTATCTCACTGTGAAAGGGAGACTGAGAGACACCAGTCAGTGTGTATGTATCTGACTGAGAAAGGGAGACTGAGAGACACCAGTCAGTGTGTATGTATCTCACTGAGAAAGGGAGACTGAGAGACACCAGTCAGTGTGTATGTATCTGACTGAGAAAGGGAGACTGAGAGACACCAGTCAGTGTGTATGTATCTCACTGAGAAAGGGAGACTGAGAGACACCAGTCAGTGTGTATGTATCTCACTGAGAAAGGGAGACTGAGAGACACCAGTCAGTGTGTATGTATCTCACTGAGAAAGGGAGACTGAGAGACACCAGTCAGTGTGTATGTATCTCACTGAGAAAGGGAGACTGAGAGACACCAGTCAGTGTGTATGTATCTGACTGAGAAAGGGATACTGAGAGACACCAGTCAGTGTGTATGTATCTGACTGAGAAAGGGAGACTGAGAGACACCAGTCAGTGTGTATGTATCTCACTGAGAAAGGGAGACTGAGAGACACCAGTCAGTGTGTATGTATCTCACTGAGAAAGGGAGACTGAGAGACACCAGTCAGTGTGTATGTATCTGACTGAGAAAGGGAGACTGAGAGACACCAGTCAGTGTGTATGTATCTCACTGAGAAAGGGTGACTGAGAGACACCAGTCAGTGTGTATGTATCTGACTGAGAAAGGGAGACTGAGAGACACCAGTCAGTGTGTATGTATCTCACTGAGTAAGGGAGACTGAGAGACACCAGTCAGTATGTATGTATCTCACTGAGAACGGGAGACTGAGAGACACCAGTCAGTGTGTATGTATCTCACTGAGAAAGGGAGACTGAGAGACACCAGTCAGTGTGTATGTATCTCACTGAGAAAGGGAGACTGAGAGACACCAGTCAGTGTGTATGTATCTCACTGAGAAAGGGAGACTGAGAGACACCAGTCAGTGTGTATGTATGTCACTGAGAAAGGGAGACTGAGAGACACCAGTCAGTGTGTATGTATCTCACTGAGAAAGGGAGACTGAGAGACACCAGTCAGTGTGTATGTATATCACTGAGAAAGGGAGACTGAGAGACAACAGTCAGTGTGTATGTATCTCACTGAGAAAGGGAGACTGAGAGACACCAGTCAGTGTGTATGTATCTCACTGAGAAAGGGAGACTGAGAGACACCAGTCAGTGTGTATGTATGTCACTGAGAAAGGGAGACTGAGAGACACCAGTCAGTGTGTATGTATCTGACTGAGAAAGGGAGACTGAGAGACACCAGTCAGTGTGTATGTATCTCACTGAGAAAGGGAGACTGAGAGACACCAGTCAGTGTGTATGTATCTGACTGAGAAAGGGAGACTGAGAGACACCAGTCAGTGTGTATGTATCTGACTGAGAAAGGGAGACTGAGAGACACCAGTCAGTGTGTATGTATCTCACTGAGAAAGGGAGACTGAGAGACACCAGTCAGTGTGTATGTATCACTGAGAAAGGGAGACTGAGAGACACCAGTCAGTGTGTATGTATCTCACTGAGAAAGGGAGACTGAGAGACACCAGTCAGTGTGTATGTATGTCACTGAGAAAGGGAGACTGAGAGACTCCAGTCAGTGTGTATGTATCTCACTGAGAATGGAGACTGAGAGACACCAGTCAGTGTGTATGTATCTCACTGAGAAAGGGAGACTGAGAGACACCAGTCAGTGTGTTTGTATCTGACTGAGAAAGGGAGACAGAGAGACACCAGTCAGTGTGTATGTATCTCACTGAGAAAGGGAGACTGAGAGACTCCAGTCAGTGTGTATGTATCTCACTGAGAATGGAGACTGAGAGACACCAGTCAGTGTGTATGTATCTCACTGAGAAAGGGAAACTGAGAGACACCAGTCAGTGTGTATGTATCTGACTGAGAAAGGGAGACTGAGAGACACCAGTCAGTGTGTATGTATCTCACTGAGAAAGGGAGACTGAGAGACACCAGTCAGTGTGTATGTATCTCACTGAGAAAGGGAGACTGAGAGACACCAGTCAGTGTGTGTGTATCTCACTGAGAAAGGGAGACTGAGAGACACCAGTCAGTGTGTATGTATCTGACTGAGAAAGGGAGACTGAGAGACACCAGTCAGTGTGTATGTATCTCACTGAGAAAGGGAGACTGAGAGACACCAGTCAGTGTGTATGTATCTCACTGAGAAAGGGAGACTGAGAGACACCAGTCAGTGTGTATGTATCTCACTGAGAAAGGGAGACTGAGAGACACCAGTCAGTGTGTATGTATCTCACTGAGAAAGGGAGACTGAGAGACACCAGTCAGTGTGTATGTATCTGACTGAGAAAGGGATACTGAGAGACACCAGTCAGTGTGTATGTATCTGACTGAGAAAGGGAGACTGAGAGACACCAGTCAGTGTGTATGTATCTCACTGAGAAAAGGAGACTGAGAGACACCAGTCAGTGTGTATGTATCTCACTGTGAAAGGGAGACTGAGAGACACCAGTCAGTGTGTATGTATCTGACTGAGAAAGGGAGACTGAGAGACACCAGTCAGTGTGTATGTATCTCACTGAGAAAGGGAGACTGAGAGACACCAGTCAGTGTGTATGTATCTGACTGAGAAAGGGAGACTGAGAGACACCAGTCAGTGTGTATGTATCTCACTGAGAAAGGGAGACTGAGAGACACCAGTCAGTGTGTATGTATCTCACTGAGAAAGGGAGACTGAGAGACACCAGTCAGTGTGTATGTATCTCACTGAGAAAGGGAGACTGAGAGACACCAGTCAGTGTGTATGTATCTCACTGAGAAAGGGAGACTGAGAGACACCAGTCAGTGTGTATGTATCTGACTGAGAAAGGGATACTGAGAGACACCAGTCAGTGTGTATGTATCTGACTGAGAAAGGGAGACTGAGAGACACCAGTCAGTGTGTATGTATCTCACTGAGAAAGGGAGACTGAGAGACACCAGTCAGTGTGTATGTATCTCACTGAGAAAGGGAGACTGAGAGACACCAGTCAGTGTGTATGTATCTGACTGAGAAAGGGAGACTGAGAGACACCAGTCAGTGTGTATGTATCTCACTGAGAAAGGGTGACTGAGAGACACCAGTCAGTGTGTATGTATCTGACTGAGAAAGGGAGACTGAGAGACACCAGTCAGTGTGTATGTATCTCACTGAGTAAGGGAGACTGAGAGACACCAGTCAGTATGTATGTATCTCACTGAGAACGGGAGACTGAGAGACACCAGTCAGTGTGTATGTATCTCACTGAGAAAGGGAGACTGAGAGACACCAGTCAGTGTGTATGTATCTCACTGAGAAAGGGAGACTGAGAGACACCAGTCAGTGTGTATGTATCTCACTGAGAAAGGGAGACTGAGAGACACCAGTCAGTGTGTATGTATGTCACTGAGAAAGGGAGACTGAGAGACACCAGTCAGTGTGTATGTATCTCACTGAGAAAGGGAGACTGAGAGACACCAGTCAGTGTGTATGTATATCACTGAGAAAGGGAGACTGAGAGACAACAGTCAGTGTGTATGTATCTCACTGAGAAAGGGAGACTGAGAGACACCAGTCAGTGTGTATGTATCTCACTGAGAAAGGGAGACTGAGAGACACCAGTCAGTGTGTATGTATGTCACTGAGAAAGGGAGACTGAGAGACACCAGTCAGTGTGTATGTATCTGACTGAGAAAGGGAGACTGAGAGACACCAGTCAGTGTGTATGTATCTCACTGAGAAAGGGAGACTGAGAGACACCAGTCAGTGTGTATGTATCTGACTGAGAAAGGGAGACTGAGAGACACCAGTCAGTGTGTATGTATCTGACTGAGAAAGGGAGACTGAGAGACACCAGTCAGTGTGTATGTATCTCACTGAGAAAGGGAGACTGAGAGACACCAGTCAGTGTGTATGTATCACTGAGAAAGGGAGACTGAGAGACACCAGTCAGTGTGTATGTATCTCACTGAGAAAGGGAGACTGAGAGACACCAGTCAGTGTGTATGTATGTCACTGAGAAAGGGAGACTGAGAGACTCCAGTCAGTGTGTATGTATCTCACTGAGAATGGAGACTGAGAGACACCAGTCAGTGTGTATGTATCTCACTGAGAAAGGGAGACTGAGAGACACCAGTCAGTGTGTATGTATCTGACTGAGAAAGGGAGACAGAGAGACACCAGTCAGTGTGTATGTATCTCACTGAGAAAGGGAGACTGAGAGACTCCAGTCAGTGTGTATGTATCTCACTGAGAATGGAGACTGAGAGACACCAGTCAGTGTGTATGTATCTCACTGAGAAAGGGAAACTGAGAGACACCAGTCAGTGTGTATGTATCTGACTGAGAAAGGGAGACTGAGAGACACCAGTCAGTGTGTATGTATCTGACTGAGAAAGGGAGACTGAGAGACACCAGTCAGTGTGTATGTATCTCACTGAGAAAGGGAGACTGAGAGACACCAGTCAGTGTGTGTGTATCTCACTGAGAAAGGGAGACTGAGAGACACCAGTCAGTGTGTATGTATCTGACTGAGAAAGGGAGACTGAGAGACACCAGTCAGTGTGTATGTATCTCACTGAGAAAGGGAGACTGAGAGACACCAGTCAGTGTGTATGTATCTCACTGAGAAAGGGAGACTGAGAGACACCAGTCAGTGTGTATGTATCTGACTGAGAAAGGGAGACTGAGAGACACGAGTCAGTGTGTATGTATCTCACTGAGAAAGGGAGACTGAGAGACACCAGTCAGTGTGTATGTATCTGACTGAGAAAGGGAGACTGAGAGACACCAGTCAGTGTGTATGTATCTCACTGAGAAAGGGAGACTGAGAGACACCAGTCAGTGTGTATGTATCTCACTGAGAAAGGGAGACTGAGAGACACCAGTCAGTGTGTATGTATCTCACTGAGAAAGGGAGACTGAGAGACACCAGTCAGTGTGTGTGTATCTCACTGAGAAAGGGAGACTGAGAGACACCAGTCAGTGTGTGTGTATCTCACTGAGAAAGGGAGACTGAGAGACACCAGTCAGTGTGTATGTATCTGACTGAGAAAGGGAGACTGAGAGACACCAGTCAGTGTGTATGTATCTCACTGAGAAAGGGAGACTGAGAGACACCAGTCAGTGTGTATGTATCTCACTGAGAAAGGGAGACTGAGAGACAGCAGTCAGTGTGTATGTATCTGACTGAGAAAGGGAGACTGAGAGACACCAGTCAGTGTGTATGTATCTGACTGAGAAAGGGAGACTGAGAGACACCAATCAGTGTGTATGTATCTGACTGAGAAAGGGAGACTGAGAGACACCAGTCAGTGTGTATGTATCTCACTGAGAAAGGGAGACTGAGAGACACCAGTCAGTGTGTATGTATCTCACTGAGAAAGGGAGACTGAGAGACTCCAGTCAGTGTGTATGTATCTCACTGAGAAAGGGAGACTGAGAGACACCAGTCAGTGTGTATGTATCTCACTGAGAAAGGGAGACTGAGAGACACCAGTCAGTGTGTATGTATCTCACTGAGAAAGGGAGACTGAGAGACACCAGTCAGTGTGTATGTATCTCACTGAGAAAGGGAGACTGAGAGACACCAGTCAGTGTGTATGTATCACTGAGAAAGGGAGACTGAGAGACACCAGTCAGTGTGTATGTATCTCACTGAGAAAGGGAGACTGAGAGACACCAGTCAGTGTGTATGTATCTGACTGAGAAAGGGAGACTGAGAGACACCAGTCAGTGTGTATGTATCTGACTGAGAAAGGGAGACTGAGAGACACCAATCAGTGTGTATGTATCTGACTGAGAAAGGGAGACTGAGAGACACCAGTCAGTGTGTATGTATCTCACTGAGAAAGGGAGACTGAGAGACACCAGTCAGTGTGTATGTATCTCACTGAGAAAGGGAGACTGAGAGACTCCAGTCAGTGTGTATGTATGTCACTGAGAAAGGGAGACTGAGAGACACCAGTCAGTGTGTATGTATCTCACTGAGAAAGGGAGACTGAGAGACACCAGTCAGTGTGTATGTATATCACTGAGAAAGGGAGACTGAGAGACACCAGTCAGTGTGTATGTATCTCACTGAGAAAGGGAGACTGAGAGACACCAGTCAGTGTGTATGTATCTCACTGAGAAAGGGAGACTGAGAGACACCAGTCAGTGTGTATGTATGTCACTGAGAAAGGGAGACTGAGAGACACCAGTCAGTGTGTATGTATCTCACTGAGAAAGGGAGACTGAGAGACACCAGTCAGTGTGTATGTATATCACTGAGAAAGGGAGACTGAGAGACACCAGTCAGTGTGTATGTATCTCACTGAGAAAGGGAGACTGAGAGACACCAGTCAGTATGTATGTATCTCACTGAGAAAGGGAGACTGAGAGACACCAGTCAGTGTGTATGTATCTGACTGAGAAAGGGAGACTGAGAGACACCAGTCAGTGTGTATGTATCTCACTGAGAAAGGGAGACTGAGAGACACCAGTCAGTGTATATGTATCTCACTGAGAAAGGGAGACTGAGAGACACCAGTCAGTGTGTATGTATCTCACTGTGAAAGGGAGACTGAGAGACACCAGTCAGTGTGTATGTATCTGACTGAGAAAGGGAGACTGAGAGACACCAGTCAGTGTGTATGTATCTGACTGAGAAAGGGAGACTGAGAGACACCAGTCAGTGTGTATGTATCTCACTGAGAAAGGGAGACTGAGAGACACCAGTCAGTGTGTATGTATCTCACTGAGAAAGGGAGACTGAGAGACACCAGTCAGTGTGTATGTATCTGACTGAGAAAGGGAGACTGAGAGACACCAGTCAGTGTGTATGTATCTGACTGAGAAAGGGAGACTGAGAGATACCAGTCAGTGTGTATGTATCTCACTGAGAAAGGGAGACTGAGAGACACCAGTCAGTGTGTATGTATCTCACTGAGAAAGGGAGACTGAGAGACACCAGTCAGTGTGTATGTATCTGACTGAGAAAGGGAGACTGAGAGACACCAGTCAGTGTGTATGTATCTGACTGAAAAAGGGAGACTGAGAGACACCAGTCAGTGTGTATGTATCTGACTGAGAAAGGGAGACTGAGAGACACCAGTCAGTGTGTATGTATCTGACTGAGAAAGGGAGACTGAGAGACACCAGTCAGTGTGTATGTATCTCACTGAGAAAGGGAGACTGAGAGACACCAGTCAGTGTGTATGTATCTGATTGAGAAAGGGAGACTGAGAGACACCAGTCAGTGTGTATGTATCTCACTGAGAAAGGGAGACTGAGAGACACCAGTCAGTGTGTATGTATCTCACTGAGAAAGGGAGACTGAGAGACAGCAGTCAGTGTGTATGTATCTGACTGAGAAAGGGAGACTGAGAGACACCAGTCAGTGTGTATGTATCTGACTGAGAAAGGGAGACTGAGAGACACCAGTCAGTGTGTGTGTATCTCACTGAGAAAGGGAGACTGAGAGACACCAGTCAGTGTGTATGTATCTCACTGAGAAAGGGAGACTGAGAGACACCAGTCAGTGTGTATGTATCTCACTGAGAAAGGGAGACTGAGAGACACCAGTCAGTGTGTGTGTATCTCACTGAGAAAGGGAGTCTGAGAGACACCAGTCAGTGTGTATGTATCACTGAGAAAGGGAGACTGAGAGACACCAGTCAGTGTGTATGTATCTCACTGAGAAAGGGAGACTGAGAGACACCAGTCAGTGTGTATGTATCTCACTGAGAAAGGGAGACTGAGAGACACCAGTCAGTGTGTATGTATCTCACTGAGAAAGGGAGACTGAGAGACACCAGTCAGTGTGTATGTATCTCACTGAGAAAGGGAGACTGAGAGACACCAGTCAGTGTGTATGTATCTCACTGAGAAAGGGAGACTGAGAGACACCAGTCAGTGTGTATGTATCTGACTGAGAAAGGGAGACTGAGAGACACCAGTCAGTGTGTATGTATCTCACTGAGAAAGGGAGACTGAGAGACACCAGTCAGTGTATATGTATCTCACTGAGAAAGGGAGACTGAGAGACACCAGTCAGTGTGTATGTATCTCACTGTGAAAGGGAGACTGAGAGACACCAGTCAGTGTGTATGTATCTGACTGAGAAAGGGAGACTGAGAGACACCAGTCAGTGTGTATGTATCTGACTGAGAAAGGGAGACTGAGAGACACCAGTCAGTGTGTATGTATCTCACTGAGAAAGGGAGACTGAGAGACACCAGTCAGTGTGTATGTATCTCACTGAGAAAGGGAGACTGAGAGACACCAGTCAGTGTGTATGTATCTGACTGAGAAAGGGAGACTGAGAGACACCAGTCAGTGTGTATGTATCTGACTGAGAAAGGGAGACTGAGAGATACCAGTCAGTGTGTATGTATCTCACTGAGAAAGGGAGACTGAGAGACACCAGTCAGTGTGTATGTATCTCACTGAGAAAGGGAGACTGAGAGACACCAGTCAGTGTGTATGTATCTGACTGAGAAAGGGAGACTGAGAGACACCAGTCAGTGTGTATGTATCTCACTGAGAAAGGGAGACTGAGAGACACCAGTCAGTGTGTATGTATCTGACTGAAAAAGGGAGACTGAGAGACACCAGTCAGTGTGTATGTATCTGACTGAGAAAGGGAGACTGAGAGACACCAGTCAGTGTGTATGTATCTGACTGAGAAAGGGAGACTGAGAGACACCAGTCAGTGTGTATGTATCTCACTGAGAAAGGGAGACTGAGAGACACCAGTCAGTGTGTATGTATCTGATTGAGAAAGGGAGACTGAGAGACACCAGTCAGTGTGTATGTATCTCACTGAGAAAGGGAGACTGAGAGACACCAGTCAGTGTGTATGTATCTCACTGAGAAAGGGAGACTGAGAGACAGCAGTCAGTGTGTATGTATCTGACTGAGAAAGGGAGACTGAGAGACACCAGTCAGTGTGTATGTATCTGACTGAGAAAGGGAGACTGAGAGACACCAGTCAGTGTGTGTGTATCTCACTGAGAAAGGGAGACTGAGAGACACCAGTCAGTGTGTATGTATCTCACTGAGAAAGGGAGACTGAGAGACACCAGTCAGTGTGTATGTATCTCACTGAGAAAGGGAGACTGAGAGACACCAGTCAGTGTGTGTGTATCTCACTGAGAAAGGGAGTCTGAGAGACACCAGTCAGTGTGTATGTATCACTGAGAAAGGGAGACTGAGAGACACCAGTCAGTGTGTATGTATCTCACTGAGAAAGGGAGACTGAGAGACACCAGTCAGTGTGTATGTATCTCACTGAGAAAGGGAGACTGAGAGACACCAGTCAGTGTGTATGTATCTCACTGAGAAAGGGAGACTGAGAGACACCAGTCAGTGTGTATGTATCTCACTGAGAAAGGGAGACTGAGAGACACCAGTCAGTGTGTATGTATCTCACTGAGAAAGGGAGACTGAGAGACACCAGTCAGTGTGTATGTGTCTGACTGAGAAAGGGAGACTGAGAGACACCAGTCAGTGTGTATGTATCTGACTGAGAAAGGGAGACTGAGAGACACCAGTCAGTGTGTATGTATCTGACTGAGAAAGGGAGACTGAGAGACACCAGTCTGTGTGTATGTATCTCACTGAGAAAGGGAGACTGAGAGACACCAGTCAGTGTGTATGTATCTCACTGAGAAAAGGAGACTGAGAGACACCAGTCAGTGTGTATGTATCTCACTGTGAAAGGGAGACTGAGAGACACCAGTCAGTGTGTATGTATCTGACTGAGAAAGGGAGACTGAGAGACACCAGTCAGTGTGTATGTATCTCACTGAGAAAGGGAGACGGAGAGACACCAGTCAGTGTGTATGTATCTGACTGAGAAAGGGAGACTGAGAGACACCAGTCAGTGTGTATGTATCTGACTGAGAAAGGGAGACTGAGAGACACCAGTCAGTGTGTATGTATCTGACTGAGAAAGGGAGACTGAGAGACACCAGTCAGTGTGTATGTATCTCACTGAGAAAGGGAGACTGAGAGACACCAGTCAGTGTGTATGTATCTGATTGAGAAAGGGAGACTGAGAGACACCAGTCAGTGTGTATGTATCTCACTGAGAAAGGGAGACTGAGAGACACCAGTCAGTGTGTATGTATCTCACTGAGAAAGGGAGACTGAGAGACAGCAGTCAGTGTGTATGTATCTGACTGAGAAAGGGAGACTGAGAGACACCAGTCAGTGTGTATGTATCTGACTGAGAAAGGGAGACTGAGAGACACCAGTCAGTGTGTGTGTATCTCACTGAGAAAGGGAGACTGAGAGACACCAGTCAGTGTGTATGTATCTCACTGAGAAAGGGAGACTGAGAGACACCAGTCAGTGTGTATGTATCTCACTGAGAAAGGGAGACTGAGAGACACCAGTCAGTGTGTGTGTATCTCACTGAGAAAGGGAGTCTGAGAGACACCAGTCAGTGTGTATGTATCACTGAGAAAGGGAGACTGAGAGACACCAGTCAGTGTGTATGTATCTCACTGAGAAAGGGAGACTGAGAGACACCAGTCAGTGTGTATGTATCTCACTGAGAAAGGGAGACTGAGAGACACCAGTCAGTGTGTATGTATCTCACTGAGAAAGGGAGACTGAGAGACACCAGTCAGTGTGTATGTATCTCACTGAGAAAGGGAGACTGAGAGACACCAGTCAGTGTGTATGTATCTCACTGAGAAAGGGAGACTGAGAGACACCAGTCAGTGTGTATGTATCTGACTGAGAAAGGGAGACTGAGAGACACCAGTCAGTGTGTATGTATCTGACTGAGAAAGGGAGACTGAGAGACACCAGTCAGTGTGTATGTATCTGACTGAGAAAGGGAGACTGAGAGACACCAGTCTGTGTGTATGTATCTCACTGAGAAAGGGAGACTGAGAGACACCAGTCAGTGTGTATGTATCTCACTGAGAAAAGGAGACTGAGAGACACCAGTCAGTGTGTATGTATCTCACTGTGAAAGGGAGACTGAGAGACACCAGTCAGTGTGTATGTATCTGACTGAGAAAGGGAGACTGAGAGACACCAGTCAGTGTGTATGTATCTCACTGAGAAAGGGAGACGGAGAGACACCAGTCAGTGTGTATGTATCTGACTGAGAAAGGGAGACTGAGAGACACCAGTCAGTGTGTATGTATCTCACTGAGAAAGGGAGACTGAGAGACACCAGTCAGTGTGTATGTATCTCACTGAGAAAGGGAGACTGAGAGACACCAGTCAGTGTGTATGTATCTCACTGAGAAAGGGAGACTGAGAGACACCAGTCAGTGCGTATGTATCTCACTGAGAAAGGGAGACTGAGAGACACCAGTCAGTGTGTGTGTATCTCACTGAGAAAGGGAGACTGAGAGACACCAGTCAGTGTGTGTGTATCTCACTGAGAAAGGGAGACTGAGAGACACCAGTCAGTGTGTATGTATCTGACTGAGAAAGGGAGACTGAGAGACTCCAGTCAGTGTGTATGTATCTCACTGAGAAAGGGAGACTGAGAGACACCAGTCAGTGTGTATGTATCTCACTGAGAAAGGGAGACTGAGAGACAGCAGTCAGTGTGTATGTATCTGACTGAGAAAGGGAGACTGAGAGACACCAGTCAGTGTGTATGTATCTCACTGAGAAAGGGAGACTGAGAGACACCAGTCAGTGTGTATGTATCTCACTGAGAAAGGGAGACTGAGAGACACCAGTCATTGTGTATGTATCTCACTGAGAAAGGGAGACTGAGAGACACCAGTCAGTGTGTATGTATCACTGAGAAAGGGAGACTGAGAGACACCAGTCAGTGTGTATGTATCTCACTGAGAAAGGGAGACTGAGAGACACCAGTCAGTGTGTATGTATCTGACTGAGAAAGGGAGACTGAGAGACACCAGTCAGTGTGTATGTATCTGACTGAGAAAGGGAGACTGAGAGACACCAATCAGTGTGTATGTATCTGACTGAGAAAGGGAGACTGTGAGACACCAGTCAGTGTGTATGTATCTCACTGAGAAAGGGAGACTGAGAGACACCAGTCAGTGTGTATGTATCTCACTGAGAAAGGGAGACTGAGAGACTCCAGTCAGTGTGTATGTATGTCACTGAGAAAGGGAGACTGAGAGACACCAGTCAGTGTGTATGTATCTCACTGAGAAAGGGAGACTGAGAGACACCAGTCAGTGTGTATGTATATCACTGAGAAAGGGAGACTGAGAGACACCAGTCAGTGTGTATGTATCTCACTGAGAAAGGGAGACTGAGAGACACCAGTCAGTGTGTATGTATCTCACTGAGAAAGGGAGACTGAGAGACACCAGTCAGTGTGTATGTATGTCACTGAGAAAGGGAGACTGAGAGACACCAGTCAGTGTGTATGTATCTCACTGAGAAAGGGAGACTGAGAGACACCAGTCAGTGTGTATGTATATCACTGAGAAAGGGAGACTGAGAGACACCAGTCAGTGTGTATGTATCTCACTGAGAAAGGGAGACTGAGAGACACCAGTCAGTGTGTATGTATCTCACTGAGAAAGGGAGACTGAGAGACACCAGTCAGTGTGTATGTATCTGACTGAGAAAGGGAGACTGAGAGACACCAGTCAGTGTGTATGTATCTCACTGAGAAAGGGAGACTGAGAGACACCAGTCAGTGTATATGTATCTCACTGAGAAAGGGAGACTGAGAGACACCAGTCAGTGTGTATGTATCTCACTGTGAAAGGGAGACTGAGAGACACCAGTCAGTGTGTATGTATCTGACTGAGAAAGGGAGACTGAGAGACACCAGTCAGTGTGTATGTATCTGACTGAGAAAAGGAGACTGAGAGACACCAGTCAGTGTGTATGTATCTCACTGAGAAAGGGAGACTGAGAGACACCAGTCAGTGTGTATGTATCTCAGTGAGAAAGGGAGACTGAGAGACACCAGTCAGTGTGTATGTATCTGACTGAGAAAGGGAGACTGAGAGACACCAGTCAGTGTGTATGTATCTGACTGAGAAAGGGAGACTGAGAGATACCAGTCAGTGTGTATGTATCTCACTGAGAAAGGGAGACTGAGAGACACCAGTCAGTGTGTATGTATCTCACTGAGAAAGGGAGACTGAGAGACACCAGTCAGTGTGTATGTATCTGACTGAGAAAGGGAGACTGAGAGACACCAGTCAGTGTGTATGTATCTCACTGAGAAAGGGAGACTGAGAGACACCAGTCAGTGTGTATGTATCTGACTGAAAAAGGGAGACTGAGAGACACCAGTCAGTGTGTATGTATCTCACTGAGAAAGGGAGACTGAGAGACACCAGTCAGTGTGTATGTATCTCACTGAGAAAGGGAGACTGAGAGACACCAGTCAGTGTGTATGTATCTCACTGAGAAAGGGAGACTGAGAGACACCAGTCAGTGTGTATGTATCTGATTGAGAAAGGGAGACTGAGAGACACCAGTCAGTGTGTATGTATCTCACTGAGAAATGGAGACTGAGAGACACCAGTCAGTGTGTATGTATCTCACTGAGAAAGGGAGACTGAGAGACAGCAGTCAGTGTGTATGTATCTCACTGAGAAAGGGAGACTGAGAGACACCAGTCAGTGTGTATATATCTGACTGAGAAAGGGAGACTGAGAGACACCAGTCAGTGTGTGTGTATCTCACTGAGAAAGGGAGACTGAGAGACACCAGTCAGTGTGTATGTATCTCACTGAGAAAGGGAGACTGAGAGACACCAGTCAGTGTGTATGTATCTCACTGAGAAAGGGAGACTGAGAGACACCAGTCAGTGTGTGTGTATCTCACTAAGAAAGGGAGTCTGAGAGACACCAGTCAGTGTGTATGTATCACTGAGAAAGGGAGACTGAGAGACACCAGTCAGTGTGTATGTATCTCACTGAGAAAGGGAGACTGAGAGACACCAGTCAGTGTGTATGTATCTCACTGAGAAAGGGAGACTGAGAGACACCAGTCAGTGTGTATGTATCTCACTGAGAAAGGGAGACTGAGAGACACCAGTCAGTGTGTATGTATCTCACTGAGAAAGGGAGACTGAGAGACACCAGTCAGTGTGTATGTATCTCACTGAGAAAGGGAGACTGAGAGACACCAGTCAGTGTGTATGTATCTGACTGAGAAAGGGAGACTGAGAGACATCAGTCAGTGTGTATGTATCTGACTGAGAAAGGGAGACTGAGAGACACCAGTCAGTGTGTATGTATCTGACTGAGAAAGGGAGACTGAGAGACACCAGTCTGTGTGTATGTATCTCACTGAGAAAGGGAGACTGAGAGACACCAGTCAGTGTGTATGTATCTCACTGAGAAAAGGAGACTGAGACACCAGTCAGTGTGTATGTATCTCACTGTGAAAGGGAGACTGAGAGACACCAGTCAGTGTGTATGTATCTGACTGAGAAAGGGAGACTGAGAGACACCAGTCAGTGTGTATGTATCTCACTGAGAAAGGGAGACTGAGAGACACCAGTCAGTGTGTATGTATCTGACTGAGAAAGGGAGACTGAGAGACACCAGTCAGTGTGTATGTATCTCACTGAGAAAGGGAGACTGAGAGACACCAGTCAGTGTGTATGTATCTCACTGAGAAAGGGAGACTGAGAGACACCAGTCAGTGTGTATGTATCTGACTGTGAAAGGGAGACTGAGAGACACCAGTCAGTGTGTATGTATCTGACTGAGAAAGGGAGACTGAGAGACACCAGTCAGTGTGTATGTATCTCACTGTGAAAGGGAGACTGAGAGACACCAGTCAGTGTGTATGTATCTGACTGAGAAAGGGAGACTGAGAGACACCAGTCAGTGTGTATGTATCTCACTGAGAAAGGGAGACTGAGAGACACCAGTCAGTGTGTATGTATCTCACTGAGAAAGGGAGACTGAGAGACACCAGTCAGTGTGTATGTATCTCACTGAGAAAGGGAGAGTGAGAGACACCAGTCAGTGTGTATGTATCTCACTGAGAAAGGGAGACTGAGAGACACCAGTCAGTGTGTATGTATCTGACTGAGAAAGGGAGACAGAGAGACACCAGTCAGTGTGTAT
The DNA here is from genome assembly GCA_026770705.1 of Isurus oxyrinchus. Taxonomy (NCBI): domain Eukaryota; kingdom Metazoa; phylum Chordata; class Chondrichthyes; order Lamniformes; family Lamnidae; genus Isurus; species Isurus oxyrinchus. The sequence goes on along the minus strand of JANJGN010000885.1, from coordinate 54,518 downwards.
GTATCTCACTGAGAAAGGGAGACTGAGAGACACCAGTCAGTGTGTATGTATCTGACTGAGAAAGGGAGACTGAGAGACACCAGTCAGTGTGTGTGTATCTCACTGAGAAAGGGAGACTGAGAGACACCAGTCAGTGTGTATGTATCTCACTGAGAAAGGGAGACTGAGAGACACCAGTCAGTGTGTATGTATCTGACTGAGAAAGGGAGACTGAGAGACACCAGTCAGTGTGTATGTATCTCACTGAAAAAGGGAGACTGAGAGACACCAGTCAGTGTGTATGTATCTGACTGAAAAAGGGAGACTGAGAGACACCAGTCAGTGTGTATGTATCTCACTGAGAAAGGGAGACTGAGAGACACCAGTCAGTGTGTATGTATCTCACTGAGAAAGGGAGACTGAGAGACACCAGTCAGTGTGTATGTATCTCACTGAGAAAGGGAGACTGAGAGACACCAGTCAGTGTGTATGTATCTGATTGAGAAAGGGAGACTGAGAGACACCAGTCAGTGTGTATGTATCTCACTGAGAAATGGAGACTGAGAGACACCAGTCAGTGTGTATGTATCTCACTGAGAAAGGGAGACTGAGAGACAGCAGTCAGTGTGTATGTATCTCACTGAGAAAGGGAGACTGAGAGACACCAGTCAGTGTGTATGTATCTGACTGAGAAAGGGAGACTGAGAGACACCAGTCAGTGTGTGTGTATCTCACTGAGAAAGGGAGACTGAGAGACACCAGTCAGTGTGTATGTATCTCACTGAGAAAGGGAGACTGAGAGACACCAGTCAGTGTGTATGTATCTCACTGAGAAAGGGAGACTGAGAGACACCAGTCAGTGTGTGTGTATCTCACTGAGAAAGGGAGTCTGAGAGACACCAGTCAGTGTGTATGTATCACTGAGAAAGGGAGACTGAGAGACACCAGTCAGTGTGTATGTATCTCACTGAGAAAGGGAGACTGAGAGACACCAGTCAGTGTGTATGTATCTCACTGAGAAAGGGAGACTGAGAGACACCAGTCAGTGTGTATGTATCTCACTGAGAAAGGGAGACTGAGAGACACCAGTCAGTGTGTATGTATCTCACTGAGAAAGGGAGACTGAGAGACACCAGTCAGTGTGTATGTATCTCACTGAGAAAGGGAGACTGAGAGACACCAGTCAGCGTGTATGTATCTGACTGAGAAAGGGAGACTGAGAGACACCAGTCAGTGTGTATGTATCTGACTGAGAAAGGGAGACTGAGAGACACCAGTCAGTGTGTATGTATCTGACTGAGAAAGGGAGACTGAGAGACACCAGTCTGTGTGTATGTATCTCACTGAGAAAGGGAGACTGAGAGACACCAGTCAGTGTGTATGTATCTCACTGAGAAAAGGAGACTGAGACACCAGTCAGTGTGTATGTATCTCACTGTGAAAGGGAGACTGAGAGACACCAGTCAGTGTGTATGTATCTGACTGAGAAAGGGAGACTGAGAGACACCAGTCAGTGTGTATGTATCTCACTGAGAAAGGGAGACTGAGAGACACCAGTCAGTGTGTATGTATCTGACTGAGAAAGGGAGACTGAGAGACACCAGTCAGTGTGTATGTATCTCACTGAGAAAGGGAGACTGAGAGACACCAGTCAGTGTGTATGTATCTCACTGAGAAAGGGAGACTGAGAGACACCAGTCAGTGTGTATGTATCTGACTGTGAAAGGGAGACTGAGAGACACCAGTCAGTGTGTATGTATCTGACTGAGAAAGGGAGACTGAGAGACACCAGTCAGTGTGTATGTATCTCACTGAGAAAGGGAGACTGAGAGACACCAGTCAGTGTGTATGTATCTGACTGAGAAAGGGAGAGTGAGAGACACCAGTCAGTGTGTATGTATCTCACTGAGAAAGGGAGACTGAGAGACACCAGTCAGTGTGTATGTATCTCACTGAGAAAGGGAGACTGAGAGACACCAGTCAGTGTGTATGTATCTCACTGAGAAGGGGAGAGTGAGAGACACCAGTCAGTGTGTATGTATCTCACTGAGAAAGGGAGACTGAGAGACACCAGTCAGTGTGTATGTATCTGACTGAGAAAGGGAGACAGAGAGACACCAGTCAGTGTGTATGTATCTCACTGAGAAAGGGAGACTGAGAGACACCAGTCAGTGTGTATGTATCTGACTGAGAAAGGGAGACTGAGAGACACCAGTCAGTGTGTGTGTATCTCACTGAGAAAGGGAGACTGAGAGACACCAGTCAGTGTGTATGTATCTCACTGAGAAAGGGAGACTGAGAGACACCAGTCAGTGTGTATGTATCTCACTGAGAAAGGGAGACTGAGAGACACCAGTCAGTGTGTATGTATCTCACTGAGAAAGGGAGACTGAGAGACACCAGTCAGTGTGTATGTATCTCACTGAGAAAGGGAGACTGAGAGACACCAGTCAGTGTGTATGTATCTCACTGAGAAAGGGAGACTGAGAGACACCAGTCAGTGTGTATGTATCTCACTGAGAAAGGGAGACTGAGAGACACCAGTCAGTGTGTATGTATCTCACTGAGAAAGGGAGACTGAGAGACACCAGTCAGTGTGTATGTATCTGACTGAGAAAGGGAGACTGAGAGACACCAGTCAGTGTGTATGTATCTCACTGAGAAAGGGAGACTGAGAGACACCAGTCAGTGTGTATGTATCTCACTGAGAAAGGGAGACTGAGAGACACCAGTCAGTGTGTATGTATCTGACTGTGAAAGGGAGACTGAGAGACACCAGTCAGTGTGTATGTATCTGACTGAGAAAGGGAGACTGAGAGACACCAGTCAGTGTGTATGTATCTCACTGAGAAAGGGAGACTGAGAGACACCAGTCAGTGTGTATGTATCTGACTGAGAAAGGGAGACTGAGAGACACCAGTCAGTGTGTATGTATCTCACTGAGAAAGGGAGACTGAGAGACACCAGTCAGTGTGTATGTATCTCACTGAGAAAGGGAGACTGAGAGACACCAGTCAGTGTGTATGTATCTCACTGAGAAAGGGAGAGTGAGAGACACCAGTCAGTGTGTATGTATCTCACTGAGAAAGGGAGACTGAGAGACACCAGTCAGTGTGTATGTATCTGACTGAGAAAGGGAGACAGAGAGACACCAGTCAGTGTGTATGTATCTCACTGAGAAAGGGAGACTGAGAGACACCAGTCAGTGTGTATGTATCTGACTGAGAAAGGGAGACTGAGAGACACCAGTCAGTGTGTGTGTATCTCACTGAGAAAGGGAGACTGAGAGACACCAGTCAGTGTGTATGTATCTCACTGAGAAAGGGAGACTGAGAGACACCAGTCAGTGTGTATGTATCTCACTGAGAAAGGGAGACTGAGAGACACCAGTCAGTGTGTATGTATCTCACTGAGAAAGGGAGACTGAGAGACACCAGTCAGTGTGTATGTATCTCACTGAGAAAGGGAGACTGAGAGACACCAGTCAGTGTGTATGTATCTGACTGAGAAAGGGAGACTGAGAGACACCAGTCTGTGTGTATGTATCTCACTGAGAAAGGGAGACTGAGAGACACCAGTCAGTGTGTATGTATCTCACTGAGAAAAGGAGACTGAGAGACACCAGTCAGTGTGTATGTATCTCACTGTGAAAGGGAGACTGAGAGACACCAGTCAGTGTGTATGTATCTGACTGAGAAAGGGAGACTGAGAGACACCAGTCAGTGTGTATGTATCTCACAGAGAAAGGGAGACTGAGAGACACCAGTCAGTGTGTATGTATCTCACTGAGAAAGGGAGACTGAGAGACACCAGTCAGTGTGTATGTATCTGACTGAGAAAGGGAGACTGAGAGACACCAGTCAGTGTGTATGTATCTGACTGAGAAAGGGAGACTGAGAGACACCAGTCAGTGTGTATGTATCTGACTGAGAAAGGGAGACTGAGAGACACCAGTCTGTGTGTATGTATCTCACTGAGAAAGGGAGACTGAGAGACACCAGTCAGTGTGTATGTATCTCACTGAGAAAAGGAGACTGAGAGACACCAGTCAGTGTGTATGTATCTCACTGTGAAAGGGAGACTGAGAGACACCAGTCAGTGTGTATGTATCTGACTGAGAAAGGGAGACTGAGAGACACCAGTCAGTGTGTATGTATCTCACTGAGAAAGGGAGACTGAGAGACACCAGTCAGTGTGTATGTATCTGACTGAGAAAGGGAGACTGAGAGACACCAGTCAGTGTGTATGTATCTCACTGAGAAAGGGAGACTGAGAGACACCAGTCAGTGTGTATGTATCTCACTGAGAAAGGGAGACTGAGAGACACCAGTCAGTGTGTATGTATCTGACTGTGAAAGGGAGACTGAGAGACACCAGTCAGTGTGTATGTATCTGACTGAGAAAGGGAGACTGAGAGACACCAGTCAGTGTGTATGTATCTCACTGAGAAAGGGAGACTGAGAGACACCAGTCAGTGTGTATGTATCTGACTGAGAAAGGGAGACTGAGAGACACCAGTCAGTGTGTATGTATCTCACTGAGAAAGGGAGACTGAGAGACACCAGTCAGTGTGTATGTATCTCACTGAGAAAGGGAGACTGAGAGACACCAGTCAGTGTGTATGTATCTCACTGAGAAAGGGAGAGTGAGAGACACCAGTCAGTGTGTATGTATCTCACTGAGAAAGGGAGACTGAGAGACACCAGTCAGTGTGTATGTATCTGACTGAGAAAGGGAGACAGAGAGACACCAGTCAGTGTGTATGTATCTCACTGAGAAAGGGAGACTGAGAGACACCAGTCAGTGTGTATGTATCTGACTGAGAAAGGGAGACAGAGAGACACCAGTCAGTGTGTATGTATCTCACTGAGAAAGGGAGACTGAGAGACACCAGTCAGTGTGTATGTATCTGACTGAGAAAGGGAGACTGAGAGACACCAGTCAGTGTGTGTGTATCTCACTGAGAAAGGGAGACTGAGAGACACCAGTCAGTGTGTATGTATCTCACTGAGAAAGGGAGACTGAGAGACACCAGTCAGTGTGTATGTATCTCACTGAGAAAGGGAGACTGAGAGACACCAGTCAGTGTGTATGTATCTCACTGAGAAAGGGAGACTGAGAGACACCAGTCAGTGTGTATGTATCTCACTGAGAAAGGGAGACTGAGAGACACCAGTCAGTGTGTATGTATCTGACTGAGAAAGGGAGACTGAGAGACACCAGTCTGTGTGTATGTATCTCACTGAGAAAGGGAGACTGAGAGACACCAGTCAGTGTGTATGTATCTCACTGAGAAAAGGAGACTGAGAGACACCAGTCAGTGTGTATGTATCTCACTGTGAAAGGGAGACTGAGAGACACCAGTCAGTGTGTATGTATCTGACTGAGAAAGGGAGACTGAGAGACACCAGTCAGTGTGTATGTATCTCACAGAGAAAGGGAGACTGAGAGACACCAGTCAGTGTGTATGTATCTCACTGAGAAAGGGAGACTGAGAGACACCAGTCAGTGTGTATGTATCTGACTGAGAAAGGGAGACTGAGAGACACCAGTCAGTGTGTATGTATCTGACTGAGAAAGGGAGACTGAGAGACACCAGTCAGTGTGTATGTATCTGACTGAGAAAGGGAGACTGAGAGACACCAGTCTGTGTGTATGTATCTCACTGAGAAAGGGAGACTGAGAGACACCAGTCAGTGTGTATGTATCTCACTGAGAAAAGGAGACTGAGAGACACCAGTCAATGTGTATGTATCTCACTGTGAAAGGGAGACTGAGAGACACCAGTCAGTGTGTATGTATCTGACTGAGAAAGGGAGACTGAGAGACACCAGTCAGTGTGTATGTATCTCACTGAGAAAGGGAGACTGAGAGACACCAGTCAGTGTGTATGTATCTGACTGAGAAAGGGAGACTGAGAGACACCAGTCAGTGTGTATGTATCTCACTGAGAAAGGGAGACTGAGAGACACCAGTCAGTGTGTATGTATCTCACTGAGAAAGGGAGACTGAGAGACACCAGTCAGTGTGTATGTATCTGACTGTGAAAGGGAGACTGAGAGACACCAGTCAGTGTGTATGTATCTGACTGAGAAAGGGAGACTGAGAGACACCAGTCAGTGTGTATGTATCTCACTGAGAAAGGGAGACTGAGAGACACCAGTCAGTGTGTATGTATCTGACTGAGAAAGGGAGACTGAGAGACACCAGTCAGTGTGTATGTATCTCACTGAGAAAGGGAGACTGAGAGACACCAGTCAGTGTGTATGTATCTCACTGAGAAAGGGAGACTGAGAGACACCAGTCAGTGTGTATGTATCTCACTGAGAAAGGGAGAGTGAGAGACACCAGTCAGTGTGTATGTATCTCACTGAGAAAGGGAGACTGAGAGACACCAGTCAGTGTGTATGTATCTGACTGAGAAAGGGAGACAGAGAGACACCAGTCAGTGTGTATGTATCTCACTGAGAAAGGGAGACTGAGAGACACCAGTCAGTGTGTATGTATCTGACTGAGAAAGGGAGACTGAGAGACACCAGTCAGTGTGTGTGTATCTCACTGAGAAAGGGAGACTGAGAGACACCAGTCAGTGTGTATGTATCACTGAGAAAGGGAGACTGAGAGACACCAGTCAGGGTGTATGTATCTCACTGAGAAAGGGAGACTGAGAGACACCAGTCAGGGTGTATGTATCTCACTGAGAAAGGGAGACTGAGAGACACCAGTCAGTGTGTGTGTATCTCACTGAGAAAGGGAGTCTGAGAGACACCAGTCAGTGTGTATGTATCACTGAGAAAGGGAGACTGAGAGACACCAGTCAGTGTGTATGTATCTCACTGAGAATGGGAGACTGAGAGACACCAGTCAGTGTGTATGTATCTGACTGAGAAAGGGAGACTGAGAGACACCAGTCAGTGTGTATGTATCTGACTGAGAAAGGGAGACTGAGAGACACCAGTCAGTGGGTATGTATCTGACTGAGAAAGGGAGACTGAGAGACACCAGTCTGTGTGTATGTATCTCACTGAGAAAGGGAGACTGAGAGACACCAGTCAGTGTGTATGTATCTCACTGAGAAAAGGAGACTGAGAGACACCAGTCAGTGTGTATGTATCTCACTGAGAAAGGGAGACTGAGAGACACCAGTCAGTGTGTATGTATCTGACTGAGAAAGGGAGACTGAGAGACACCAGTCAGTGTGTATGTATCTCACAGAGAAAGGGAGACTGAGAGACACCAGTCAGTGTGTATGTATCTGACTGAGAAAGGGAGACTGAGAGACACCAGTCAGTGTGTATGTATCTCACTGAGAAAGGGAGACTGAGAGACACCAGTCAGTGTGTATGTATCTCACTGAGAAAGGGAGACTGAGAGACACCAGTCAGTGTGTATGTATCTCACTGAGAAAGGGAGACTGAGAGACACCAGTCAGTGTGTATGTATCTCACTGAGAAAGGGAGACTGAGAGACACCAGTCAGTGTGTATGTATCTCACTGAGAAAGGGAGACTGAGAGACACCAGTCAGTGTGTATGTATCTCACTGAGAAAGGGAGACTGAGAGACACCAGTCAGTGTGTATGTATCTCACTGAGAAAGGGAGACTGAGAGACACCAGTCAGTGTGTATGTATCTGACTGAGAAAGGGAGACTGAGAGACACCAGTCAGTGTGTATGTATCTCACTGAGAAAGGGAGACTGAGAGACACCAGTCAGTGTGTATGTATCTCACTGAGAAAGGGAGACTGAGAGACACCAGTCAGTGTGTATGTATCTCACTGAGAAAGGGAGACTGAGAGACACCAGTCAGTGTGTATGTATCTCACTGAGAAAGGGAGACTGAGAGACACCAGTCAGTGTGTATGTATCTCACTGAGAAAGGGAGACTGAGAGACACCAGTCAGTGTGTATGTATCTCACTGAGAAAGGGAGACTGAGAGACACCAGTCAGTGTGTATGTATCTCACTGAGAAAGGGAGACTGAGAGACACCAGTCAGTGTGTATGTATCTCACTGAGAAAGGGAGACTGAGAGACACCAGTCAGTGTGTATGTATCTCACTGAGAAATGGAGACTGAGAGACACCACTCACTGTGTATGTATCTCACTGAGAAAGGGAGACTGAGAGACACCAGTCAGTGTGTATGTATCTCACTGAGAAAGGGAGACTGAGAGACACCAGTCAGTGTGTATGTATCTCACTGTGAAAGGGAGACTGAGAGACACCAGTCAGTGTGTATGTATCTGACTGAGAAAGGGAGACTGAGAGACACCAGTCAGTGTGTATGTATCTGACTGAGAAAGGGAGACTGAGAGACACCAGTCAGTGTGTATGTATCTCACTGAGAAAGGGAGACGGAGAGACACCAGTCAGTGTGTATGTATCTCACTGAGAAAGGGAGACTGAGAGACACCAGTCAGTGTGTATGTATCTGACTGAGAAAGGGAGACTGAGAGACACCAGTCAGTGTGTATGTATCTGACTGAGAAAGGGAGACTGAGAGATACCAGTCAGTGTGTATGTATCTCACTGAGAAAGGGAGACTGAGAGACACCAGTCAGTGTGTATGTATCTCACTGAGAAAGGAAGACTGAGAGACACCAGTCAGTGTGTATGTATCTCACTGAGAAAGGGAGACTGAGAGACACCAGTCAGTGTGTATGTATCTCACTGAGAAAGGGAGACTGAGAGACACCAGTCAGTGTGTATGTATCTGACTGAGAAAGGGAGACAGAGAGACACCTGTCAGTGTGTATGTATCTCACTGAGAAAGGGAGACTGAGAGACACCAGTCAGTGTGTATGTATCTGACTGAGAAAGGGAGACTGAGAGACACCAGTCAGTGTGTATGTATCTCACTGAGAAAGGGAGACTGAGAGACACCAGTCAGTGTGTATGTATCTGACTGAGAAAGGGAGACTGAGAGACACCAGTCAGTGTGTATGTATCTGACTGAGAAAGGGAGACTGAGAGACACCAGTCAGTATGTATGTATCTCACTGAGAAAGGGAGACTGAGAGACACCAGTCAGTGTGTATGTATCTGACTGAGAAAGGGAGACTGAGAGACACCAGTCAGTGTGTATGTATCTCACTGAGAAAGGGAGACTGAGAGACACCAGTCAGTGTGTATGTATCTCACTGAGAAAGGGAGACTGAGAGACACCAGTCAGTGTGTATGTATCTCACTGAGAAAGGGAGACTGAGAGACACCAGTCAGTGTGTATGTATCTCACTGAGAAAGGGAGACTGAGAGACACCAGTCAGTGTGTATGTATCTGACTGAGAAAGGGAGACTGAGAGACACCAGTCAGTGTGTATGTATCTCACTGAGAAAGGGAGACTGAGAGACACCAGTCAGTGTGTATGTATCTCACTGAGAAAGGGAGACTGAGAGACACCAGTCAGTGTGTATGTATCTCACTGAGAAAGGGAGACTGAGAGACACCAGTCAGTGTGTATGTATCTCACTGAGAAAGGGAGACTGAGAGACACAAGTCAGTGTGTATGTATCTCTCTGAGAAAGGGAGACTGAGAGACACCAGTCAGTGTGTATGCATCTCACTGAGAAAGGGAGACTGAGAGACACCAGTCAGTGTGTATGTATCTCTCTGAGAAAGGGAGACTGAGAGACACCAGTCAGTGTGTATGTATCTCACTGAGAAAGGGAGACTGGGAGACACCAGTCAGTGTGTATGTATCTCACTGAGAAAGGGAGACTGAGAGACACCAGTCAGTGTGTATGTATCTCACGGAGAAAGGGAGACTGAGAGACACCAGTCAGTGTGTATGTATCTGACTGAGAAAGGGAGACTGAGAGCCACCAGTCAGTGTGTATGTATCTGACTGAGAAAGGGAGACTGAGAGACACCATTCAGTGTGTATGTATCTCACTGAGAAAGGGAGACTGAGAGACACCAGTCAGTGTGTATGTATTTCACTGAGAAAGGGAGACTGAGAGACACCAGTCAGTGTGTATGTATCTCACTGAGAAAGGGAGACTGAGAGACACCAGTCAGTGTGTATGTATCTCACTGAGAAAGGGAGACTGAGAGACACCAGTCAGTGTGTATGTATCTCACTGAGAAAGGGAGACTGAGAGACACCAGTCAGTGTGTATGTATCTCACTGAGAAAGGGAGACTGAGAGACACCAGTCAGTGTGTATGTATCTCACTGAGAAAGGGAGACTGAGAGACACCAGTCAGTGTGTATGTATCTCACTGAGAAAGGGAGACTGAGAGACACCAGTCAGTGTGTATGTATCTCACTGAGAAAGGGAGACTGAGAGACACCAGTCAGTGTGTATGTATCTCACTGAGAAAGGGAGACTGAGAGACACCAGTCAGTGTGTATGTATCTCACTGAGAAAGGGAGACTGAGAGACACCAGTCAGTGTGTATGTATCTCACTGAGAAAGGGAGACTGAGAGACACCAGTCAGTGTGTATGTATATCACTGAGAAAGGGAGTCTGAGAGACACCAGTCAGTGTGTATGTATCTCACTGAGAAAGGGAGACTGAGAGACACCAGTCAGTGTGTATGTATCTCACTGAGAAAGGGAGACAGAGAGACACCAGTCAGTGTGTATGTATCTCACTGAGAAAGGGAGACTGAGAGACACCAGTCAGTGTGTATGTATCTGACTGAGAAAGGGAGACTGAGAGACACCAGTCAGTGTGTATGTATCTCACTGAGAAAGGGAGACTGAGAGACACCAGTCAGTGTGTATGTATCTCACTGAGAAAGGGAGACTGAGAGACACCAGTCAGTGTGTATGTATCTCACTGAGAAAGGGAGACTGAGAGACACCAGTCAGTGTGTATGTATCTCACTGAGAAAGGGAGACTGAGAGACACCAGTCAGTGTGTATGTATCTCACTGAGAAAGGGAGACTGAGAGACACCAGTCAGTGTGTATGTATCTCTCTGAGAAAGGGAGACTGAGAGACACCAGTCAGTGTGTATGTATCTCACTGAGAAAGGGAGACTGAGAGACACCAGTCAGTGTGTATGTATCTCACTGAGAAAGGGAGACTGAGAGACACCAGTCAGTGTGTATGTATCTGACTGAGAAAGGGAGACTGCGAGACACCAGTCAGTGTGTATGTATCTCACTGAGAAAGGGAGACTGAGAGACACCAGTCAGTGTGTATGTATCTGACTGAGAAAGGGAGACTGAGAGACACCAGTCAGTGTGTATGTATCTCACTGTGAAAGGGAGACTGAGAGACACCAGTCAGTGTGTATGTATCTGACTGAGAAAGGGAGACTGAGAGACACCAGTCAGTGTGTATGTATCTCACTGAGAAAGGGAGACTGAGAGACACCAGTCAGTGTGTATGTATCTCACTGAGAAAGGGAGACTGAGAGACACCAGTCAGTGTGTATGTATCTGACTGAGAAAGGGAGACTGAGAGACACCAGTCAGTGTGTATGTATCTCACTGAGAAAGGGAGACTGAGAGACACCAGTCAGTGTGTATGTATCTGACTGAGAAAGGGAGACTGAGAGACACCAGTCAGTGTGTATGTATATCACTGAGAAAGGGAGACTGAGAGACACCAGTCAGTGTGTATGTATCTCACTGAGAAAGGGAGACTGAGAGACACCAGTCAGTGTGTATGTATCTGACTGAGAAAGGGAGACAGAGAGACACCAGTCAGTGTGTATGTATCTCACTGAGAAAGGGAGACTGAGAGACACCAGTCAGTGTGTATGTATCTGACTGAGAAAGGGAGACTGAGAGACACCAGTCAGTGTGTGTGTATCTCACTGAGAAAGGGAGACTGAGAGACACCAGTCAGTGTGTATGTATCTCACTGAGAAAGGGAGACTGAGAGACACCAGTCAGTGTGTATGTATCTCACTGAGAAAGGGAGACTGAGAGACACCAGTCAGTGTGTATGTATCTGACTGTGAAAGGGAGACTGAGAGACACCAGTCAGTGTGTATGTATCTCACTGAGAAAGGGAGACTGAGAGACACCAGTCAGTGTGTATGTATCTCACTGAGAAAGGGTGACTGAGAGACACCAGTCAGTGTGTATGTATCTGACTGAGAAAGGGAGACTGAGAGACACCATTCAGTGTGTATGTATCTCACTGAGAAAGGGAGACTGAGAGACACCAGTCAGTATGTATGTATCTCACTGAGAAAGGGAGACTGAGAGACACCAGTCAGTGTGTATGTATCTCACTGAGAAAGGGAGACTGAGAGACACCAGTCAGTGTGTATGTATCTCACTGAGAAAGGGAGACTGAGAGACACCAGTCAGTGTGTATGTATCTCACTGAGAAAGGGAGACTGAGAGACACCAGTCAGTGTGTATGTATCTGACTGAGAAAGGGAGACTGAGAGACACCAGTCAGTGTATATGTATCTCACTGAGAAAGGGAGACTGAGAGACACCAGTCAGTGTGTATGTATGTCACTGACAAAGGGAGACTGAGAGACACCATTCAGTGTGTATGTATCTCACTGAGAAAGGGAGACTGAGAGACACCAGTCAGTGTGTATGTATATCACTGAGAAAGGGAGACTGAGAGACACCAGTCAGTGTGTATGTATCTCACTGAGAAAGGGAGACTGAGAGACACCAGTCAGTGTGTATGTATCTGACTGAGAAAGGGCGACTGAGAGACACCAGTCAGTATGTATGTATCTCACTGAGAAAGGGAGACTGAGAGACACCAGTCAGTGTGTATGTATCTCACTGAGAAAGGGAGACTGAGAGACACCAGTCAGTGTGTATGTATGTCACTGAGAAAGGGAGACTGAGAGACTCCAGTCAGTGTGTATGTATCTCACTGAGAATGGAGACTGAGAGACACCAGTCAGTGTGTATGTATCTCACTGAGAAAGGGAGACTGAGAGACACCAGTCAGTGTGTATGTATCTGACTGAGAAAGGGAGACTGAGAGACACCAGTCAGTGTGTATGTATCTCACTGAGAAAGGGAGACTGAGAGACACCAGTCAGTGTGTATGTATCTCACTGAGAAAGGGAGACTGAGAGACACCAGTCAGTGTGTATGTATCTCACTGAGAAAGGGAGACTGAGAGACACCAGTCAGTGTGTATGTATCTCACTGAGATAGGGAGACTGAGAGACACCAGTCAGTGTGTATGTATCTCACTGAGAAAGGGAGACTGAGAGACACCAGTCAGTGTGTATGTATCTCACTGAGAAAGGGAGACTGAGAGACACCAGTCAGTGTGTATGTATCTCACTGAGAAAGGGAGACTGAGAGACACCAGTCAGTGTGTATGTATCTCACTGAGAAAGGGAGACTGAGAGACACCAGTCAGTGTGTATGTATCTCACTGAGAAATGGAGACTGAGAGACACCAGTCACTGTGTATGTATCTCACTGAGAAAGGGAGACTGAGAGACACCAGTCAGTGTGTATGTATCTCACTGAGAAAGGGAGACTGAGAGACACCAGTCAGTGTCTATGTATCTCACTGTGAAAGGGAGACTGAGAGACACGAGTCAGTGTGTATGTATCTGACTGAGAAAGGGAGACTGAGAGACACCAGTCAGTGTGTATGTATCTGACTGAGAAAGGGAGACTGAGAGACACCAGTCAGTGTGTATGTATCTCACTGAGAAAGGGAGACTGAGAGACACCAGTCAGTGTGTATGTATCTCACTGAGAAAGGGAGACTGAGAGACACCAGTCAGTGTTTATGTATCTGACTGAGAAAGGGAGACTGAGAGACACCAGTCAGTGTGTATGTATCTGACTGAGAAAGGGAGACTGAGAGACACCAGTCAGTGTGTATGTATCTGACTGAGAAAGGGAGACTGAGAGATACCAGTCAGTGTGTATGTATCTCACTGAGAAAGGGAGACTGAGAGACACCAGTCAGTATGTATGTATCTGACTGAGAAAGGGAGACTGAGAGACACCAGTCAGTGTGTATGTATCTCACTGAGAAAGGGAGACTGAGAGACACCAGTCAGTGTGTATGTATCTCACTGAGAAAGGGAGACTGAGAGACACCAGTCAGTGTGTATGTATCTCACTGAGAAAGGGAGACTGAGAGACACCAGTCAGTGTGTATGTATCTGACTGAGAAAGGGAGACAGAGAGACACCTGTCAGTGTGTATGTATCTCACTGAGAAAGGGAGACTGAGAGACACCAGTCAGTGTGTATGTATCTGACTGAGAAAGGGAGACTGAGAGACACCAGTCAGTGTGTATGTATCTCACTGAGAAAGGGAGACTGAGAGACACCAGTCAGTGTGTATGTATCTGACTGAGAAAGGGAGACTGAGAGACACCAGTCAGTGTGTATGTATCTGACTGAGAAAGGGAGACTGAGAGACACCAGTCAGTATGTATGTATCTCACTGAGAAAGGGAGACTGTGAGACACCAGTCAGTGTGTATGTATCTGAATGAGAAAGGGAGACTGAGAGACACCAGTCAGTGTGTATGTATCTCACTGAGAATGGGAGACTGAGAGACACCAGTCAGTGTGTATGTATCTCACTGAGAAAGGGAGACTGAGAGACACCAGTCAGTGTGTATGTATCTCACTGAGAAAGGGAGACTGAGAGACACCAGTCAGTGTGTATGTATCTCACTGAGAAAGGGAGACTGAGAGACACCAGTAAGTGTGTATGTATCTGACTGAGAAAGGGAGACTGCGAGACACCAGTCAGTGTGTATGTATCTCACTGAGAAAGGGAGACTGAGAGACACCAGTCAGTGTGTATGTATCTGACTGAGAAAGGGAGAATGAGAGACACCAGTCAGTGTGTATGTATCTCACTGTGAAAGGGAGACTGAGAGACACCAGTCAGTGTGTATGTATCTGACTGAGAAAGGGAGACTGAGAGACACCAGTCAGTGTGTATGTATCTCACTGAGAAAGGGAGACTGAGAGACACCAGTCAGTGTGTATGTATCTCACTGAGAAAGGGAGACTGAGAGACACCAGTCAGTGTGTATGTATCTGACTGAGAAAGGGAGACTGAGAGACACCAGTCAGTGTGTATGTATCTCACTGAGAAAGGGAGACTGAGAGACACCAGTCAGTGTGTATGTATCTCACTGAGAAAGGGAGACTGAGAGACACCAGTCAGTGTGTATGTATCTCACTGAGAAAGGGAGACTGAGAGACACCAGTCAGTGTGTATGTATCTCACTGAGAAAGGGAGACTGAGAGACACCAGTCAGTGTGTATGTATCTGACTGAGAAAGGGAGACAGAGAGACACCAGTCAGTTTGTATGTATCTCACTGAGAAAGGGAGACTGAGAGACACCAGTCAGTGTGTATGTATCTGACTGAGAAAGGGAGACTGAGAGACACCAGTCAGTGTGTATGTATCTGACTGAGAAAGGGAGACTGAGAGACACCAGTCAGTGTGTATGTATCTCACTGAGAAAGGGAGACTGAGAGACACCAGTCAGTGTGTGTGTATCTCACTGAGAAAGGGAGTCTGAGAGACACCAGTCAGTGTGTATGTATCACTGAGAAAGGGAGACTGAGAGTCACCAGTCAGTGTGTATGTATCTCACTGAGAAAGGGAGACTGAGAGACACCAGTCAGTGTGTATGTATCTGACTGAGAAAGGGAGACTGAGAGACACCAGTCAGTGTGTATGTATCTGACTGAGAAAGGGAGACTGAGAGACACCAGTCAGTGTGTATGTATCTGACTGAGAAAGGGAGACTGAGAGACACCAGTCTGTGTGTATGTATCTCACTGAGAAAGGGAGACTGAGAGACACCAGTCAGTGTGTATGTATCTCACTGAGAAAAGGAGACTGAGAGACACCAGTCAGTGTGTATGTATCTCACTGTGAAAGGGAGACTGAGAGACACCAGTCAGTGTGTATGTATCTGACTGAGAAAGGGAGACTGAGAGACACCAGTCAGTGTGTATGTATCTCACTGAGAAAGGGAGACTGAGAGACACCAGTCAGTGTGTATGTATCTGACTGAGAAAGGGAGACTGAGAGACACCAGTCAGTGTGTATGTATCTCACTGAGAAAGGGAGACTGAGAGACACCAGTCAGTGTGTATGTATCTCACTGAGAAAGGGAGACTGAGAGACACCAGTCATTGTTTATGTATCTGACTGAGTAAGGGAGACTGAGAGACACCAGTCAGTGTGTATGTATCTGACTGAGAAAGGGAGACTGAGAGACACCAGTCAGTGTGTATGTATCTCACTGAGAAAGGGAGACTGAGAGACACCAGTCAGTGTGTATGTATCTCACTGAGAAAGGGTGACTGAGAGACACCAGTCAGTGTGTATGTATCTGACTGAGAAAGGGAGACTGAGAGACACCAGTCAGTGTGTATGTATCTGACTGAGAAAGGGAGACTGAGAGACACCAGTCAGTATGTATGTATCTCACTGAGAAAGGGAGACTGAGAGACACCAGTCAGTCTGTATGTATCTCACTGAGAAAGGGAGACTGAGAGACACCAGTCAGTGTATATGTATGTCACTGAGAAAGGGAGACTGAGAGACACCTTTCAGTGTGTATGTATCTCACTGAGAAAGGGAGACTGAGAGACACCAGTCAGTGTGTATGTATCTCACTGAGAAAGGGAGACTGAGAGACACCAGTCAGTGTATATGTATGTCACTGAGAAAGGGAGACTGAGAGACACCAGTCAGTGTGTATGTATCTCACTGAGAATGGGAGACTGAGAGACACCAGTCAGTGTGTATGTATCTCACTGAGAAAGGGAGACTGAGAGACACCAGTCAGTGTGTATGTATCTCACTGAGAAAGGGAGACTGAGAGACACCAGTCAGTGTGTATGTATCTCACTGAGAAAGGGAGACTGAGAGACACCAGTCAGTGTGTATGTATCTGACTGAGAAAGGGAGACTGCGAGACACCAGTCAGTGTGTATGTATCTCACTGAGAAAGGGAGACTGAGAGACACCAGTCAGTGTGTATGTATCTGACTGAGAAAGGGAGAATGAGAGACACCAGTCAGTGTGTATGTATCTCACTGTGAAAGGGAGACTGAGAGACACCAGTCAGTGTGTATGTATCTGACTGAGAAAGGGAGACTGAGAGACACCAGTCAGTGTGTATGTATCTCACTGAGAAAGGGAGACTGAGAGACACCAGTCAGTGTGTATGTATCTCACTGAGAAAGGGAGACTGAGAGACACCAGTCAGTGTGTATGTATCTGACTGAGAAAGGGAGACTGAGAGACACCAGTCAGTGTGTATGTATCTCACTGAGAAAGGGAGACTGAGAGACACCAGTCAGTGTGTATGTATCTCACTGAGAAAGGGAGACTGAGAGACACCAGTCAGTGTGTATGTATCTCACTGAGAAAGGGAGACTGAGAGACACCAGTCAGTGTGTATGTATCTCACTGAGAAAGGGAGACTGAGAGACACCAGTCAGTGTGTATGTATCTGACTGAGAAAGGGAGACAGAGAGACACCAGTCAGTGTGTATGTATCTCACTGAGAAAGGGAGACTGAGAGACACCAGTCAGTGTGTATGTATCTGACTGAGAAAGGGAGACTGAGAGACACCAGTCAGTGTGTATGTATCTGACTGAGAAAGGGAGACTGAGAGACACCAGTCAGTGTGTATGTATCTCACTGAGAAAGGGAGACTGAGAGACACCAGTCAGTGTGTGTGTATCTCACTGAGAAAGGGAGTCTGAGAGACACCAGTCAGTGTGTATGTATCACTGAGAAAGGGAGACTGAGAGACACCAGTCAGTGTGTATGTATCTCACTGAGAAAGGGAGACTGAGAGACACCGGTCAGTGTGTATGTATCTGACTGAGAAAGGGAGACTGAGAGACACCAGTCAGTGTGTATGTATCTGACTGAGAAAGGGAGACTGAGAGACACCAGTCAGTGTGTATGTATCTGACTGAGAAAGGGAGACTGAGAGACACCAGTCTGTGTGTATGTATCTCACTGAGAAAGGGAGACTGAGAGACACCAGTCAGTGTGTATGTATCTCACTGAGAAAGGGAGACTGAGAGACACCAGTCAGTGTGTATGTATCTGACTGAGAAAGGGAGACTGAGAGACACCAGTCAGTGTGTATGTATCTCACTGAGAAAGGGAGACTGAGAGACACCAGTCAGTGTGTATGTATCTCACTGAGAAAAGGAGACTGAGAGACACCAGTCAGTGTGTATGTATCTCACTGTGAAAGGGAGACTGAGAGACACCAGTCAGTGTGTATGTATCTGACTGAGAAAGGGAGACTGAGAGACACCAGTCAGTGTGTATGTATCTCACTGAGAAAGGGAGACTGAGAGACACCAGTCAGTGTGTATGTATCTGACTGAGAAAGGGAGACTGAGAGACACCAGTCAGTGTGTATGTATCTCACTGAGAAAGGGAGACTGAGAGACACCAGTCAGTGTGTATGTATCTCACTGAGAAAGGGAGACTGAGAGACACCAGTCAGTGTGTATGTATCTCACTGAGAAAGGGAGACTGAGAGACACCAGTCAGTGTGTATGTATCTGACTGAGAAAGGGAGACTGAGAGACACCAGTCAGTGTGTATGTATCTCACTGAGAAAGGGAGACTGAGAGACACCAGTCAGTGTGTATGTATCTCACTGAGAAAGGGTGACTGAGAGACACCAGTCAGTGTGTATGTATCTGACTGAGAAAGGGAGACTGAGAGACACCAGTCAGTGTGTATGTATCTGACTGAGAAAGGGAGACTGAGAGACACCAGTCAGTATGTATGTATCTCACTGAGAAAGGGAGACTGAGAGACACCAGTCAGTGTGTATGTATCTCACTGAGAAAGGGAGACTGAGAGACACCAGTCAGTGTATATGTATGTCACTGAGAAAGGGAGACTGAGAGACACCAGTCAGTGTGTATGTATCTCACTGAGAAAGGGAGACTGAGAGACACCAGTCAGTGTGTATGTATCTCACTGAGAAAGGGAGACTGAGAGACACCAGTCAGTGTATATGTATGTCACTGAGAAAGGGAGACTGAGAGACACCAGTCAGTGTGTATGTATCTCAC
This sequence comes from Isurus oxyrinchus, assembly GCA_026770705.1. Classification (NCBI taxonomy): domain Eukaryota; kingdom Metazoa; phylum Chordata; class Chondrichthyes; order Lamniformes; family Lamnidae; genus Isurus; species Isurus oxyrinchus. The sequence goes on along the minus strand of JANJGN010000885.1, from coordinate 35,534 downwards.
TGAGAAAGGGAGACTGAGAGACACCAGTCAGTGTGTATGTATGTCACTGAGAAAGGGAGACTGAGAGACACCAGTCAGTGTGTATGTGTCTCACTGAGAAAGGGAGACTGAGAGACACCAGTCAGTGTGTATGTATATCACTGAGAAAGGGAGACTGAGAGACACCAGTCAGTGTGTATGTATCTCACTGAGAAAGGGAGACTGAGAGACACCAGTCAGTATGTATGTATCTCACTGAGAATGGGAGACTGAGAGACACCAGTCAGTGTGTATGTATCTCACTGAGAAAGGGAGACTGAGAGACACCAGTCAGTGTGTATGTATGTCACTGAGAAAGGGAGACTGAGAGACTCCAGTCAGTGTGTATGTATCTCACTGAGAATGGAGACTGAGAGACACCAGTCAGTGTGTATGTATCTCACTGAGAAAGGGAGACTGAGAGACACCAGTCAGTGTGTATGTATCTGACTGAGAAAGGGAGACTGAGAGACACCAGTCAGTGTGTATGTATCTCACTGAGAAAGGGAGACTGAGAGACACCAGTCAGTGTGTATGTATCTCACTGAGAAAGGGAGACTGAGAGACACCAGTCAGTGTGTATGTATCTCACTGAGAAAGAAGAGACTGAGAGACACCAGTCAGTGTGTATGTATCTCACTGAGAAAGGGAGACTGAGAGACACCAGTCAGTGTGTATGTATCTCACTGAGAAAGGGAGACTGAGAGACACCAGTCAGTGTATATGTATCTCACTGAGAAAGGGAGACTGAGAGACACCAGTCAGTGTGTATGTATCTCACTGAGAAAGGGAGACTGAGAGACACCAGTCAGTGTGTATGTATCTCACTGAGAAAGGGAGACTGAGAGACACCAGTCAGTGTGTATGTATCTCACTGAGAAATGGAGACTGAGAGACACCAGTCACTGTGTATGTATCTCACTGAGAAAGGGAGACTGAGAGACACCAGTCAGTGTGTATGTATCTCACTGAGAAAGGGAGACTGAGAGACACCAGTCAGTGTGTATGTATCTCACTGTGAAAGGGAGACTGAGAGACACCAGTCAGTGTGTATGTATCTGACTGAGAAAGGGAGACTGAGAGACACCAGTCAGTGTGTATGTATCTGACTGAGAAAGGGAGACTGAGAGACACCAGTCAGTGTGTATGTATCTCACTGAGAAAGGGAGACTGAGAGACACCAGTCAGTGTGTATGTATCTCACTGAGAAAGGGAGACTGAGAGACACCAGTCAGTGTGTATGTATCTGACTGAGAAAGGGAGACTGAGAGACACCAGTCAGTGTGTATGTATCTGACTGAGAAAGGGAGACTGAGAGATACCAGTCAGTGTGTATGTATCTCACTGAGAAAGGGAGACTGAGAGACACCAGTCAGTGTGTATGTATCTCACTGAGAAAGGGAGACTGAGAGACACCAGTCAGTGTGTATGTATCTCACTGAGAAAGGGAGACTGAGAGACACCAGTCAGTGTGTATGTATCTGACTGAGAAAGGGAGTCTGAGAGACACCAGTCAGTGTGTATGTATCTCACTGAGAAAGGGAGACTGAGAGACACCAGTCAGTGTGTATGTATCTCACTGAGAAAGGGAGACTGAGAGACACCAGTCAGTGTGTATGTATCTCACTGAGAAAGGGAGACTGAGAGACACCAGTCAGTGTGTATGTATCTCACTGAGAAAGGGAGACTGAGAGACACCAGTCAGTGTGTATGTATCTCACTGAGAAAGGGAGACTGAGAGACACCAGTCAGTGTGTATGTATCTCACTGAGAAACGGAGACTGAGAGACACCAGTCAGTGTGTATGTATCTGACTGAGAAAGGGAGACAGAGAGACACCTGTCAGTGTGTATGTATCTCACTGAGAAAGGGAGACTGAGAGACACCAGTCAGTGTGTATGTATCTGACTGAGAAAGGGAGACTGAGAGACACCAGTCAGTGTGTATGTATCTCACTGAGAAAGGGAGACTGAGAGACACCAGTCAGTGTGTATGTATCTGACTGAGAAAGGGAGACTGAGAGACACCAGTCAGTGTGTATGTATCTGACTGAGAAAGGGAGACTGAGAGACACCAGTCAGTATGTATGTATCTCACTGAGAAAGGGAGACTGAGAGACACCAGTCAGTGTGTATGTATCTGACTGAGAAAGGGAGACTGAGAGACACCAGTCAGTGTGTATGTATCTCACTGAGAAAGGGAGACTGAGAGACACCAGTCAGTGTGTATGTATCTGACTGAGAAAGGGAGACTGAGAGACACCAGTCAGTGTGTATGTATCTCACTGAGAATGGGAGACTGAGAGACACCAGTCAGTGTGTATGTATCTTACTGAGAAAGGGAGACTGAGAGACACCAGTCAGTGTGTATGTATCTCACTGAGAAAGGGAGACTGAGAGACACCAGTCAGTGTGTATGTATCTCTCTGAGAAAGGGAGACTGAGAGACACCAGTCAGTGTGTATGTATCTCACTGAGAAAGGGAGACTGAGAGACACCAGTCAGTGTGTATGTATCTCTCTGAGAAAGGGAGACTGAGAGACACCAGTCAGTGTGTATGTATCTCACTGAGAAAGGGAGACTGAGAGACACCAGTCAGTGTGTATGTATCTCTCTGAGAAAGGGAGACTGAGAGACACCAGTCAGTGTGTATGTATCTCACTGAGAAAGGGAGACTGGGAGACACCAGTCAGTGTGTATGTATCTCACTGAGAAAGGGAGTCTGAGAGACACCAGTCAGTGTGTATGTATCTGACTGAGAAAGGGAGACTGAGAGACACCAGTCAGTGTGTATGTATCTCACTGAGAAAGGGAGACTGAGAGACACCAGTCAGTGTGTATGTATCTGACTGAGAAAGGGAGACTGAGAGACACCAGTCAGTGTGTATGTATCTCACTGAGAAAGGGAGACTGAGAGACACCAGTCAGTGTGTATGTATTTCACTGAGAAAGGGAGACTGAGAGACACCAGTCTGTGTGTATGTATCTCACTGAGAAAGGGAGACTGAGAGACACCAGTCAGTGTGTATGTATCTCACTGAGAAAGGGAGACTGAGAGACACCAGTCAGTGTGTATGTATCTCACTGAGAAAGGGAGACTGAGAGACACCAGTCAGTGTGTATGTATCTCACTGAGAAAGGGAGACTGAGAGACACCAGTCAGTGTGTGTGTATCTCACTGAGAAAGGGAGACTGAGAGACACCAGTCAGTGTGTATGTATCTCACTGAGAAAGGGAGACTGAGAGACACCAGTCAGTGTGTATGTATCTCACTGAGAAAGGGAGACAGAGAGACACCAGTCAGTGTGTATGTATCTCACTGAGAAAGGGAGACTGAGAGACACCAGTCAGTGTGTATGTATCTGACTGAGAAAGGGAGACTGAGAGACACCAGTCAGTGTGTATGTATCTCACTGAGAAAGGGAGACTGAGAGACACCAGTCAGTGTGTATGTATCTCACTGAGAAAGGGAGACTGAGAGACACCAGTCAGTGTGTATGTATCTGACTGAGAAAGGGAGACTGAGAGACACCAGTCAGTGTGTATGTATCTCACTGAGAAAGGGAGACTGAGAGACACCAGTCAGTGTGTATGTATCTCACTGAGAAAGGGAGACTGAGAGACACCAGTCAGTGTGTATGTATCTCACTGAGAAAGGGAGACTGAGAGACACCAGTCAGTGTGTATGTATCTGACTGAGAAAGGGAGACTGAGAGACACCAGTCAGTGTGTATGTATCTCACTGAGAAAGGGAGACTGAGAGACACCAGTCAGTGTGTATGTATCTCTCTGAGAAAGGCAGACTGAGAGACACCAGTCAGTGTGTATGTATCTCACTGAGAAAGGGAGACTGAGAGACACCAGTCAGTGTGTATGTATCTCACTGAGAAAGGGAGACTGAGAGACACCAGTCAGTGTGTATGTATCTGACTGAGAAAGGGAGACTGCGAGACACCAGTCAGTGTGTATGTATCTCACTGAGAAAGGGAGACTGAGAGACACCAGTCAGTGTGTATGTATCTGACTGAGAAAGGGAGACTGAGAGACACCAGTCAGTGTGTATGTATCTGACTGAGAAAGGGAGACTGAGAGACACCAGTCAGTGTGTATGTATCTCACTGAGAAAGGGAGACTGAGAGACACCAGTCAGTGTGTATGTATTTCACTGAGAAAGGGAGACTGAGAGACACCAGTCAGTGTGTATGTATCTCACTGAGAAAGGGAGACTGAGAGACACCAGTCAGTGTGTATGTATCTCACTGAGAAAGGGAGACTGAGAGACACCAGTCAGTGTGTATGTATCTGACTGAGAAAGGGAGACTGAGAGACACCAGTCAGTGTGTATGTATCTCACTGAGAAAGGGAGACTGAGAGGCACCAGTCAGTGTGTATGTATCTCACTGAGAAAGGGAGACTGAGAGACACCAGTCAGTGTGTATGTATCTCACTGAGAATGGAGACTGAGAGACACCAGTCAGTGTGTATGTATCTCACTGAGAAAGGGAGACTGAGAGACACCAGTCAGTGTGTATGTATCTGACTGAGAAAGGGAGACTGAGAGACACCAGTCAGTGTGTATGTATCTCACTGAGAAAGGGAGACTGAGAGACACCAGTCAGTGTGTATGTATCTCACTGAGAAAGGGAGACTGAGAGACACCAGTCAGTGTGTATGTATCTCACTGAGAAAGGGAGACTGAGAGACACCAGTCAGTGTGTATGTATCTCACTGAGAACGGGAGACTGAGAGACACCAGTCAGTGTGTATGTATCTCACTGAGAAAGGGAGACTGAGAGACACCAGTCAGTGTGTATGTATCTCACTGAGAAAGGCAGACTGAGAGACACCAGTCAGTGTGTATGTATCTCACTGAGAAATGGAGACTGAGAGACACCAGTCAGTGTGTATGTATCTCACTGAGAAAGAGAGACTGAGAGACACCAGTCAGTGTGTATGTATCTCACTGAGAAAGGGAGACTGAGAGACACCGGTCAGTGTGTATGTATCTCACTGTGAAAGGGAGACTGAGAGACACCAGTCAGTGTGTATGTATCTGACTGAGAAAGGGAGACTGAGAGACACCAGTCAGTGTGTATGTATCTGACTGAGAAAGGGAGACTGAGAGACACCAGTCAGTGTGTATGTATCTCACTGAGAAAGGGAGACTGAGAGACACCAGTCAGTGTGTATGTATCTCACTGAGAAAGGGAGACTGAGAGACACCAGTCAGTGTGTATGTATCTGACTGAGAAAGGGAGACTGAGAGACACCAGTCAGTGTGTATGTATCTGACTGAGAAAGGGAGACTGAGAGATACCAGTCAGTGTGTATGTATCTCACTGAGAAAGGGAGACTGAGAGACACCAGTCAGTGTGTATGTATCTCACTGAGAAAGGGAGACTGAGAGACACCATTCAGTGTGTATGTATCTCACTGAGAAAGGGAGACTGAGAGACACCAGTCAGTGTGTATGTATCTCACTGAGAAAGGGAGACTGAGAGACACCAGTCAGTGTGTATGTATCTCACTGAGAAAGGGAGACTGAGAGACACCAGTCAGTGTGTATGTATCTGACTGAGAAAGGGAGACAGAGAGACACCTGTCAGTGTGTATGTATCTCACTGAGAAAGGGAGACTGAGAGACACCAGTCAGTGTGTATGTATCTGACTGAGAAAGGGAGACTGAGAGACACCAGTCAGTGTGTATGTATCTCACTGAGAAAGGGAGACTGAGAGACACCAGTCAGTGTGTATGTATCTGACTGAGAAAGGGAGACTGAGAGACACCAGTCAGTGTGTATGTATCTGACTGAGAAAGGGAGACTGAGAGACACCAGTCAGTATGTATGTATCTCACTGAGAAAGGGAGACTGAGAGACACCAGTCAGTGTGTATGTATCTCACTGAGAAAGGGAGACTGAGAGACACCAGTCAGTGTGTATGTATCTCACTGAGAAAGGGAGACTGAGAGACACCAGTCAGTGTGTATGTATCTGACTGAGAAAGGGAGACTGAGAGACACCAGTCAGTGTGTATGTATCTCACTGAGAATGGGAGACTGAGAGACACCAGTCAGTGTGTATGTATCTCACTGAGAAAGGGAGACTGAGAGACACCAGTCAGTGTGTATGTATCTCACTGAGAAAGGGAGACTGAGAGACACCAGTCAGTGTGTATGTATCTCTCTGAGAAAGGGAGACTGAGAGACACCAGTCAGTGTGTATGTATCTCACTGAGAAAGGGAGACTGAGAGACACCAGTCAGTGTGTATGTATCTCTCTGAGAAAGGGAGACTGAGAGACACCAGTCAGTGTGTATGTATCTCACTGAGAAAGGGAGACTGAGAGACACCAGTCAGTGTGTATGTATCTCTCTGAGAAAGGGAGACTGAGAGACACCAGTCAGTGTGTATGTATCTCACTGAGAAAGGGAGACTGGGAGACACCAGTCAGTGTGTATGTATCTCACTGAGAAAGGGAGTCTGAGAGACACCAGTCAGTGTGTATGTATCTGACTGAGAAAGGGAGACTGAGAGACACCAGTCAGTGTGTATGTATCTGACTGAGAAAGGGAGACTGAGAGACACCAGTCAGTGTGTATGTATCTGACTGAGAAAGGGAGACTGAGAGACACCAGTCAGTGTGTATGTATCTCACTGAGAAAGGGAGACCTAGAGACACGAGTCAGTGTGTATGTATCTGACTGAGAAAGGGAGACTGAGAGACACCAGTCAGTGTGTATGTATCTCACTGAGAAAGGGAGACTGAGAGACACCGGTCAGTGTGTATGTATTTCACTGAGAAAGGGAGACTGAGAGACACCAGTCAGTGTGTATGTATCTCAATGAGAAAGGGAGACTGAGAGACACCAGTCAGTGTGTATGTATCTCACTGAGAAAGGGAGACTGAGAGACACCAGTCAGTGTGTATGTATCTCACTGAGAAAGGGAGACTGAGAGACACCAGTCAGTGTGTGTGTATCTCACTGAGAAAGGGAGACTGAGAGACACCAGTCAGTGTGTATGTATCTCACTGAGAAAGGGAGACTGAGAGACACCAGTCAGTGTGTATTTATCTGACTGAGAAAGGGAGACTGAGAGACACCAGTCAGTGTGTATGTATCTCACTGAGAAAGGGAGGCTGAGAGACACCAGTCAGTGTGTATGTATCTCACTGAGAAAGGGAGACTGAGAGACACCAGTCAGTGTGTATGTATCTCACTGAGATAGGGAGACTGAGAGACACCAGTCAGTGTGTATGTATATCACTGAGAAAGGGAGAGTGAGAGACACCATTCAGTGTGTATGTATCTCACTGAGAAAGGGAGACTGAGAGACACCAGTCAGTGTGTATGTATCTGACTGAGAAAGGGAGACTGAGAGACACCAGTCAGTGTGTATGTATCTCACTGAGAAAGGGAGACTGCGAGACACCAGTCAGTGTGTATGTATCTCACTGAGAAAGGGAGACTGAGAGACACCAGTCAGTGTGTATGTATCTGACTGAGAAAGGGAGACTGAGAGACACCAGTCAGTGTGTATGTATCTCACTGAGAAAGGGAGACTGAGAGACACCAGTCAGTGTGTATGTATCTCTCTGAGAAAGGGAGACTGAGAGACACCAGTCAGTGTGTATGTATCTCACTGAGAAAGGGAGACTGAGAGACACCAGTCAGTGTGTATGTATCTCACTGAGAAAGGGAGACTGAGAGACACCAGTCAGTGTGTATGTATCTGACTGAGAAAGGGAGACTGCGAGACACCAGTCAGTGTGTATGTATCTCACTGAGAAAGGGAGACTGAGAGACACCAGTCAGTGTGTATGTATCTGACTGAGAAAGGGAGACTGAGAGACACCAGTCATTGTGTATGTATCTCACTGAGAAAGGGAGACTGAGAGACACCAGTCAGTGTGTATGTATCTCACTGAGAAAGGGAGACTGAGAGACACCAGTCAGTGTGTATGTATCTGACTGAGAAAGGGAGACTGAGACACACCAGTCAGTGTGTATGTATCTGACTGAGAAAGGGAGACTGAGAGACACCAGTCAGTGTGTATGTATCTGTCTGAGAAAGGGAGACTGAGAGACACCAGTCAGTGTGTATGTATCTGACTGAGAAAGGGAGACTGAGAGACACCAGTCAGTGTGTATGTATCTGACTGAGAAAGGGAGACTGAGAGACACCAGTCAGTGTGTATGTATCTGACTGAGAAAGGGAGACTGAGAGACACCAGTCAGTGTGTATGTATCTCACTGAGAAAGGGAGGCTGAGAGACACCAGTCAGTGTGTATGTATCTCACTGAGAAAGGGAGACTGAGAGACACCAGTCAGTGTGTATGTATCTCACTGAGATAGGGAGACTGAGAGACACCAGTCAGTGTGTATGTATATCACTGAGAAAGGGAGAGTGAGAGACACCATTCTGTGTGTATGTATCTCACTGAGAAAGGGAGACTGAGAGACACCAGTCAGTGTGTATGTATCTGACTGAGAAAGGGAGACTGAGAGACACCAGTCAGTGTGTATGTATCTGACTGAGAAAGGGAGACAGAGAGACACCAGTCAGTGTGTATGTATCTCACTGAGAAAGGGAGACTGCGAGACACCAGTCAGTGTGTATGTATCTGACTGAGAAAGGGAGACTGAGAGACACCAGTCAGTGTGTATGTATCTCACTGAGAAAGGGAGACTGAGAGACACCAGTCAGTGTGTTTGTATCTGACTGAGAAAGGGAGACTGAGAGACACCAGTCAGTGTGTATGTATCTCACTGAGAAAGGGAGACTGAGAGACACCAGTCAGTGTGTATGTATCTGACTGAGAAAGGGAGACTGAGAGACACCAGTCAGTGTGTATGTATCTGACTGAGAAAGGGAGACTGAGAGACACCAGTCAGTGTGTATGTATCTGACTGAGAAAGGGAGACTGAGAGACACCAGTCAGTGTGTATGTATCTGACTGAGAAAGGGAGACTGAGAGACACCAGTCAGTGTGTATGTATCTGACTGAGAAAGGGAGACTGAGAGACACCAGTCAGTGTGTATGTATCTGACTGAGAAAGGGAGACTGAGAGACACCAGTCAGTGTGTATGTATCTCACTGAGAAAGGGAGACTGAGAGACACCAGTCAGTGTATAAGTATCTCACTGAGAAAGGGAGACTGAGAGACACCAGTCAGTGTGTATGTATCTCACTGAGAAAGGGAGACTGAGAGACACCAGTCAGTGTGTATGTATATCACTGAGAATGGGAGACTGAGAGACACCAGTCAGTGTGTATGTATCTGACTGAGAAAGGGAGACTGAGAGACACCAGTCAGTGTGTATGTATCTCACTGAGAAAGGGAGACTGAGAGACACCAGTCAGTGTGTATGTATCTCACTGAGAAAGGGAGACTGAGAGACACCAGTCAGTGTGTATGTATCTCACTGAGAAAGGGAGACTGAGAGACACCAGTCAGTGTGTATGTATCTCACTGAGAAAGGGAGACTGAGAGACACCAGTCAGTGTGTATGTATCTGACTGAGAAAGGGAGACTGAGAGACACCAGTCAGTGTGTATGTATCTCACTGAGAAAGGGAGACTGGGAGACACCAGTCAGTGTGTATGTATCTGACTGAGAAATGGAGACTGAGAAACACCAGTCAGTGTGTATGTATCTCACTGAGAAAGGGAGACTGAGAGACACCAGTCAGTGTGTATGTATCTCACTGAGAAAGGGAGACTGAGAGACACCAGTCAGTGTGTATGTATCTGACTGAGAAAGGGAGACTGAGAGACACCAGTCAGTGTGTATGTATCTCACTGAGAAAGGGAGACTGAGAGACGCCAGTCAGTGTGTATGTATCTGACTGAGAAAGGGAGACTGAGAGACACCAGTCAGTGTGTATGTATCTCACTGAGAAAGGGAGACTGAGAGACACCAGTCAGTGTGTATGTATCTCACTGAGAAAGGGAGACTGAGAGACACCAGTCAGTGTGTATGTATCTCACTGAGAAAGGGAGACTGAGAGACACCAGTCAGTGTGTATGTATCTCACTGAGATAGGGAGACTGAGAGACACCCGTCAGTGTGTATGTATCTCACTGAGAAAGGGAGACTGAGAGACACCAGTCAGTGTGTATGTATCTCACTGAGAAAGGGAGACTGAGAGACACCAGTCAGTGTGTATGTATCTCACTGAGAAAGGGAGACTGAGAGACACCAGTCAGTGTGTATGTATCTGACTGAGAAAGGGAGACTGAGAGACACCAGTCAGTGTGTATGTATCTCACTGAGAAAGGGAGACTGAGAGACACCAGTCAGTGTGTATGTATATCACTGAGAAAGGGAGACTGAGAGACACCAGTCAGTGTGTATGTATCTGACTGAGAAAGGGAGACTGAGAGACACCAGTCAGTGTGTATGTATCTCACTGAGAAAGGGAGACTGGGAGACACCAGTCAGTGTGTATGTATCTCACTGAGAAAGGGAGACTGAGAGACACCAGTCATTGTGTATGTATCTGACTGAGAAAGGGAGACTGAGAGACACCAGTCAGTGTGTATGTATCTGACTGAGAAAGGGAGACTGAGAGACACCAGTCAGTGTGTATGTATCTGACTGAGAAAGGGAGACTGAGAGACACCAGTCAGTGTGTATGTATCTCACTGAGAAAGGGAGACTGAGAGACACCAGTCAGTGTGTATGTATCTCACTGAGAAAGGGAGACTGAGAGACACCACTCAGTGTGTATGTATCTCAGTGAGAAAGGGAGACTGAGAGACACCAGTCAGTGTGTATGTATCTCACTGAGAAAGGGAGACTGAGAGACACCAGTCAGTGTGTATCTATCTCACTGAGAAAGGGAGACTGAGAGACACCAGTCAGTGTGTATGTATCTGACTGAGAAAGGGAGACTGAGAGACACCAGTCAGTGTGTATGTATCTGACTGAGAAAGGGAGACTGAGAGACACCAGTCAGTGTGTATGTATCTCACTGAGAAAGGGAGACTGAGAGACACCAGTCAGTGTGTATGTATCTGACTGAGAAAGGGAGACTGAGAGACACCAGTCAGTGTGTATGTATCTCACTGAGAAAGGGAGACTGAGAGACACCAGTCAGTGTGTATGTATCTCACTGAGAAAGGGAGACTGAGAGACACCATTCAGTGTGTATGTATCTCACTGAGAAAGGGAGACTGAGAGACACCAGTCAGTGTGTATGTATCTCACTGAGAAAGGGAGACTGAGAGACACCAGTCAGTGTGTATGTATCTGACTGAGAAAGGGAGACTGAGAGACACCAGTCAGTGTGTATGTATCTCACTGAGAAAGGGAGACTGAGAGACACCAGTCAGTGTGTATCTATCTCACTGAGAAAGGGAGACTGAGAGACACCAGTCAGTGTGTATGTATCTGACTGAGAAAGGGAGACTGAGAGACACCAGTCAGTGTGTATGTATCTCACTGAGAAAGGGAGACTGAGAGACACCAGTCAGTGTGTATGTATCTTACTGAGAAAGGGAGACTGAGAGACACCAGTCAGTGTGTATGTATCTGACTGAGAAAGGGAGACTGAGCGACACCAGTCAGTGTGTATGTATCTCACTGAGAAAGGGAGACTGAGAGACACCAGTCAGTGTGTATGTATCTCACTGAGAAAGGGAGACTGAGAGACACCAGTCAGTGTGTATGTATCTCACTGAGAAAGGGAGACTGAGAGACACCAGTCAGTGTGTATTTATCTCACTGAGAAAGGGAGACTGAGAGACACCAGTCAGTGTGTATGTATCTCACTGAGAAAGGGAGACTGAGAGACACCAGTCAGTGTGTATGTATCTCACTGAGAAAGGGAGACTGAGAGACACCAGTCAGTGTGTATGTATCTGACTGAGAAAGGGAGACTGAGAGACACCAGTCAGTGTGTATGTATCTCACTGAGAAAGGGAGACTGAGAGACACCAGTCAGTGTGTATGTATCTGACTGAGAAAGGGAGACTGAGAGACACCAGTCAGTGTGTATGTATCTGACTGAGAAAGGGAGACTGAGAGACACCAGTCAGTGTGTATGTATCTGACTGAGAAATGGAGACTGAGAGACACCAGTCAGTGTGTATGTATCTCACTGAGAAAGGGAGACTGAGAGACACCAGTCAGTGTGTATGTATCTCACTGAGAAAGGGAGACTGAGAGACACCAGTCAATGTGTATGTATCAGACTGAGAAAGGGAGACTGAGAGACACCAGTCAGTGTGTATGTATCTCACTGAGAAAGGGAGACTGAGAGACACCAGTCAGTGTGTATGTATCTCACTGAGAAATGGAGACTGAGAGACACCAGTCAGTGTGTATGTATCTCACTGAGAAAGGGAGACTGAGAGACACCAGTCAGTGTGTATGTATCTGACTGAGAAAGGGAGACTGAGAGACACCAGTCAGTGTGTATGTATCTCACTGAGAAAGGGAGACTGAGAGACACCAGTCAGTGTGTATGTATCTCACTGAGAAAGGGAGACTGAGAGACACCAGTCAGTGTGTATGTATCTCACTGAGATAGGGAGACTGAGAGACACCAGTCAGTGTGTATGTATATCACTGAGAAAGGGAGAGTGAGAGACACCATTCAGTGTGTATGTATCTCACTGAGAAAGGGAGACTGAGAGACACCAGTCAGTGTGTATGTATCTGACTGAGAAAGGGAGACTGAGAGACACCAGTCAGTGTGTATGTATCTCACTGAGAAAGGGAGACTGCGAGACACCAGTCAGTGTGTATGTATCTCACTGAGAAAGGGAGACTGAGAGACACCAGTCAGTGTGTATGTATCTGACTGAGAAAGGGAGACTGAGAGACACCAGTCAGTGTGTATGTATCTCACTGAGAAAGGGAGACTGAGAGACACCAGTCAGTGTGTATGTATCTGAATGAGAAAGGGAGACTGAGAGACACCAGTCAGTGTGTATGTATCTCACTGAGAAAGGGAGACTGAGAGACACCAGTCAGTGTGTATGTATCTCACTGAGAAAGGGAGACTGAGAGACACCAGTCAGTGTGTATGTATCTGACTGAGAAAGGGAGACTGAGAGACACCAGTCAGTGTGTATGTATCTGACTGAGAAAGGGAGACTGAGAGACACCAGTCAGTGTGTATGTATCTGACTGAGAAAGGGAGACTGAGAGACACCAGTCAGTGTGTATGTATCTGACTGAGAAAGGGAGACTGAGAGACACCAGTCAGTGTGTATGTATCTGACTGAGAAAGGGAGACTGAGAGACACCAGTCAGTGTGTATGTATCTCACTGAGAAAGGGAGACTGAGAGACACCAGTCAGTGTATAAGTATCTCACTGAGAAAGGGAGACTGAGAGACACCAGTCAGTGTGTATGTATCTCACTGAGAAAGGGAGACTGAGAGACACCAGTCAGTGTGTATGTATATCACTGAGAAAGGGAGACTGAGAGACACCAGTCAGTGTGTATGTATCTGACTGAGAAAGGGAGACTGAGAGACACCAGTCATTGTGTATGTATCTGACTGAGAAAGGGAGACTGAGAGACACCAGTCAGTGTGTATGTATCTCACTGAGAAAGGGAGACTGAGAGACACCAGTCAGTGTGTATGTATCTCACTGAGAAAGGGAGACTGAGAGACGCCAGTCAGTGTGTATGTATCTGACTGAGAAAGGGAGACTGAGAGACACCAGTCAGTGTGTATGTATCTCACTGAGAAAGGGAGACTGAGAGACACCAGTCAGTGTGTATGTATCTCACTGAGAAAGGGAGACTGAGAGACACCAGTCAGTGTGTATGTATCTCACTGAGAAAGGGAGACTGAGAGACACCAGTCAGTGTGTATGTATCTCACTGAGATAGGGAGACTGAGAGACACCAGTCAGTGTGTATGTATCTCACTGAGAAAGGGAGACTGAGAGACACCAGTCAGTGTGTATGTATCTCACTGAGAAAGGGAGACTGAGAGACACCAGTCAGTGTGTATGTATCTCACTGAGAAAGGGAGACTGAGAGACACCAGTCAGTGTGTATGTATCTGACTGAGAAAGGGAGACTGAGAGACACCAGTCAGTGTGTATGTATCTCACTGAGAAAGGGAGACTGAGAGACACCAGTCAGTGTGTATGTATATCACTGAGAAAGGGAGACTGAGAGACACCAGTCAGTGTGTATGTATCTGACTGAGAAAGGGAGACTGAGAGACACCAGTCAGTGTGTATGTATCTCACTGAGAAAGGGAGACTGGGAGACACCAGTCAGTGTGTATGTATCTCACTGAGAAAGGGAGACTGAGAGACACCAGTCATTGTGTATGTATCTGACTGAGAAAGGGAGACTGAGAGACACCAGTCAGTGTGTATGTATCTGACTGAGAAAGGGAGACTGAGAGACACCAGTCAGTGTGTATGTATCTGACTGAGAAAGGGAGACTGAGAGACACCAGTCAGTGTGTATGTATCTCACTGAGAAAGGGAGACTGAGAGACACCAGTCAGTGTGTATGTATCTCACTGAGAAAGGGAGACTGAGAGACACCACTCAGTGTGTATGTATCTCAGTGAGAAAGGGAGACTGAGAGACACCAGTCAGTGTGTATGTATCTCACTGAGAAAGGGAGACTGAGAGACACCAGTCAGTGTGTATCTATCTCACTGAGAAAGGGAGACTGAGAGACACCAGTCAGTGTGTATGTATCTGACTGAGAAAGGGAGACTGAGAGACACCAGTCAGTGTGTATGTATCTGACTGAGAAAGGGAGACTGAGAGACACCAGTCAGTGTGTATGTATCTCACTGAGAAAGGGAGACTGAGAGACACCAGTCAGTGTGTATGTATCTGACTGAGAAAGGGAGACTGAGAGACACCAGTCAGTGTGTATGTATCTCACTGAGAAAGGGAGACTGAGAGACACCAGTCAGTGTGTATGTATCTCACTGAGAAAGGGAGACTGAGAGACACCATTCAGTGTGTATGTATCTCACTGAGAAAGGGAGACTGAGAGACACCAGTCAGTGTGTATGTATCTCACTGAGAAAGGGAGACTGAGAGACACCAGTCAGTGTGTATGTATCTGACTGAGAAAGGGAGACTGAGAGACACCAGTCAGTGTGTATGTATCTCACTGAGAAAGGGAGACTGAGAGACACCAGTCAGTGTGTATCTATCTCACTGAGAAAGGGAGACTGAGAGACACCAGTCAGTGTGTATGTATCTGACTGAGAAAGGGAGACTGAGAGACACCAGTCAGTGTGTATGTATCTCACTGAGAAAGGGAGACTGAGAGACACCAGTCAGTGTGTATGTATCTTACTGAGAAAGGGAGACTGAGAGACACCAGTCAGTGTGTATGTATCTGACTGAGAAAGGGAGACTGAGCGACACCAGTCAGTGTGTATGTATCTCACTGAGAAAGGGAGACTGAGAGACACCAGTCAGTGTGTATGTATCTCACTGAGAAAGGGAGACTGAGAGACACCAGTCAGTGTGTATGTATCTCACTGAGAAAGGGAGACTGAGAGACACCAGTCAGTGTGTATTTATCTCACTGAGAAAGGGAGACTGAGAGACACCAGTCAGTGTGTATGTATCTCACTGAGAAAGGGAGACTGAGAGACACCAGTCAGTGTGTATGTATCTCACTGAGAAAGGGAGACTGAGAGACACCAGTCAGTGTGTATGTATCTGACTGAGAAAGGGAGACTGAGAGACACCAGTCAGTGTGTATGTATCTCACTGAGAAAGGGAGACTGAGAGACACCAGTCAGTGTGTATGTATCTGACTGAGAAAGGGAGACTGAGAGACACCAGTCAGTGTGTATGTATCTGACTGAGAAAGGGAGACTGAGAGACACCAGTCAGTGTGTATGTATCTGACTGAGAAATGGAGACTGAGAGACACCAGTCAGTGTGTATGTATCTCACTGAGAAAGGGAGACTGAGAGACACCAGTCAGTGTGTATGTATCTCACTGAGAAAGGGAGACTGAGAGACACCAGTCAATGTGTATGTATCAGACTGAGAAAGGGAGACTGAGAGACACCAGTCAGTGTGTATGTATCTCACTGAGAAAGGGAGACTGAGAGACACCAGTCAGTGTGTATGTATCTCACTGAGAAATGGAGACTGAGAGACACCAGTCAGTGTGTATGTATCTCACTGAGAAAGGGAGACTGAGAGACACCAGTCAGTGTGTATGTATCTGACTGAGAAAGGGAGACTGAGAGACACCAGTCAGTGTGTATGTATCTCACTGAGAAAGGGAGACTGAGAGACACCAGTCAGTGTGTATGTATCTCACTGAGAAAGGGAGACTGAGAGACACCAGTCAGTGTGTATGTATCTCACTAAGATAGGGAGACTGAGAGACACCAGTCAGTGTGTATGTATATCACTGAGAAAGGGAGAGTGAGAGACACCATTCAGTGTGTATGTATCTCACTGAGAAAGGGAGACTGAGAGACACCAGTCAGTGTGTATGTATCTGACTGAGAAAGGGAGACTGAGAGACACCAGTCAGTGTGTATGTATCTCACTGAGAAAGGGAGACTGCGAGACACCAGTCAGTGTGTATGTATCTCACTGAGAAAGGGAGACTGAGAGACACCAGTCAGTGTGTATGTATCTGACTGAGAAAGGGAGACTGAGAGACACCAGTCAGTGTGTATGTATCTCACTGAGAAAGGGAGACTGAGAGACACCAGTCAGTGTGTATGTATCTGACTGAGAAAGGGAGACTGAGAGACACCAGTCAGTGTGTATGTATCTCACTGAGAAAGGGAGACTGAGAGACACCAGTCAGTGTGTATGTATCTCACTGAGAAAGGGAGACTGAGAGACACCAGTCAGTGTGTATGTATCTGACTGAGAAAGGGAGACTGAGAGACACCAGTCAGTGTGTATGTATCTGACTGAGAAAGGGAGACTGAGAGACACCAGTCAGTGTGTATGTATCTGACTGAGAAAGGGAGACTGAGAGACACCAGTCAGTGTGTATGTATCTGACTGAGAAAGGGAGACTGAGAGACACCAGTCAGTGTGTATGTATCTGACTGAGAAAGGGAGACTGAGAGACACCAGTCAGTGTGTATGTATCTCACTGAGAAAGGGAGACTGAGAGACACCAGTCAGTGTATAAGTATCTCACTGAGAAAGGGAGACTGAGAGACACCAGTCAGTGTGTATGTATCTCACTGAGAAAGGGAGACTGAGAGACACCAGTCAGTGTGTATGTATATCACTGAGAAAGGGAGACTGAGAGACACCAGTCAGTGTGTATGTATCTGACTGAGAAAGGGAGACTGAGAGACACCAGTCAGTGTGTATGTATCTCACTGAGAAAGGGAGACTGAGAGACACCAGTCAGTGTGTATGTATCTCACTGAGAAAGGGAGACTGAGAGACACCAGTCAGTGTGTATGTATCTCACTGAGAAAGGGAGACTGAGAGACACCAGTCAGTGTGTATGTATCTCACTGAGAAAGGGAGACTGAGAGACACCAGTCAGTGTGTATGTATCTGACTGAGAAAGGGAGACTGAGAGACACCAGTCAGTGTGTATGTATCTCACTGAGAAAGGGAGACTGGGAGACACCAGTCAGTGTGTATGTATCTGACTGAGAAATGGAGACTGAGAGACACCAGTCAGTGTGTATGTATCTCACTGAGAAAGGGAGACTGAGAGACACCAGTCAGTGTGTATGTATCTCACTGAGAAAGGGAGACTGAGAGACACCAGTCAGTGTGTATGTATCTGACTGAGAAAGGGAGACTGAGAGACACCAGTCAGTGTGTATGTATCTCACTGAGAAAGGGAGACTGAGAGACGCCAGTCAGTGTGTATGTATCTCACTGAGAAAGGGAGACTGAGAGACACCAGCCAGTGTGTATGTATCTCACTGAGAAAGGGAGACTGAGAGACACCAGTCAGTGTGTATGTATCTCACTGAGAAAGGGAGACTGAGAGACACCAGTCAGTGTGTATGTATCTCACTGAGAAAGGGAGACTGAGAGACACCAGTCAGTGTGTATGTATCTGACTGAGAAAGGGAGACTGAGAGACACCAGTCAGTGTGTATGTACCTCACTGAGAAAGGGAGACTGAGAGACACCAGTCAGTGTGTGTGTATCTCACTGAGAAAGGGAGACTGAGAGACACCAGTCACTGTGTATGTATCTCACTGAGAAAGGGAGACTGAGAGACACCAGTCAATGTGTATGTATCTCACTGAGAAAGGGAGACTGAGAGACACCAGTCAGTGTGTATGTATCTCACTGAGAAAGGGAGACTGAGAGACACCAGTCAGTGTGTATGTATCTGACTGAGAAAGGGAGACTGAGAGACACCAGTCAGTGTGTATGTATCTCACTGAGAAAGGGAGACTGAGAGACACCAGTCAGTGTGTATGTATATCACTGAGAAAGGGAGACTGAGAGACACCAGTCAGTGTGTATGTATCTGACTGAGAAAGGGAGACTGAGAGACACCAGTCAGTGTGTATGTATCTCACTGAGAAAGGGAGACTGGGAGACACCAGTCAGTGTGTATGTATCTCACTGAGAAAGGGAGACTGAGAGACACCAGTCATTGTGTATGTATCTGACTGAGAAAGGGAGACTGAGAGACACCAGTCAGTGTGTATGTATCTGACTGAGAAAGGGAGACTGAGAGACACCAGTCAGTGTGTATGTATCTGACTGAGAAAGGGAGACTGAGAGACACCAGTCAGTGTGTATGTATCTCACTGAGAAAGGGAGACTGAGAGACACCAGTCAGTGTGTATGTATCTCACTGAGAAAAGGAGACTGAGAGACACCACTCAGTGTGTATGTATCTCACTGAGAAAGGGAGACTGAGAGACACCAGTCAGTGTGTATGTATCTCACTGAGAAAGGGAGACTGAGAGACACCAGTCAGTGTGTATCTATCTCACTGAGAAAGGGAGACTGAGAGACACCAGTCAGTGTGTATGTATCTGACTGAGAAAGGGAGACTGAGAGACACCAGTCAGTGTGTATGTATCTGACTGAGAAAG
Organism: Isurus oxyrinchus; assembly: GCA_026770705.1. Lineage (NCBI taxonomy): Eukaryota > Metazoa > Chordata > Chondrichthyes > Lamniformes > Lamnidae > Isurus > Isurus oxyrinchus. The sequence continues at coordinate 16,492 of JANJGN010000885.1, read as the reverse complement.
GGAGACTGAGAGACACCAGTCAGTGTGTATGTATCTCACTGAGAAAGGGAGACTGAGAGACACCAGTCAGTGTGTATGTATCTGACTGAGAAAGGGAGACTGAGAGACACCAGTCAGTGTGTATGTATCTCACTGAGAAAGGGAGACTGAGAGACACCAGTCAGTGTGTATCTATCTCACTGAGAAAGGGAGACTGAGAGACACCAGTCAGTGTGTATGTATCTGACTGAGAAAGGGAGACTGAGAGACACCAGTCAGTGTGTATGTATCTCACTGAGAAAGGGAGACTGAGAGACACCAGTCAGTGTGTATGTATCTCACTGAGAAAGGGAGAGTGAGAGACACCCGTCAGTGTGTATGTATCTCACTGAGAAAGGGAGACTGAGAGACACCAGTCAGTGTGTATGTATCTCACTGAGAAAGGGAGACTGAGAGACACCAGTCAGTGTGTATTTATCTCACTGAGAAAGGGAGACTGAGAGACACCAGTCAGTGTGTATGTATCTCACTGAGAAAGGGAGACTGAGAGACACCAGTCAGTGTGTATGTATCTCACTGAGAAAGGGAGACTGAGAGACACCAGTCAGTGTGTATGTATCTCACTGAGAAAGGGAGACTGAGAGACACCAGTCAGTGTGTATGTATCTCACTGAGAAAGGGAGACTGAGAGACACCAGTCAATGTGTATGTATCAGACTGAGAAAGGGAGACTGAGAGACACCAGTCAGTGTGTATGTATCTCACTGAGAAAGGGAGACTGAGAGACACCAGTCAGTTTGTATGTATCTGACTGAGAAATGGAGACTGAGACACCAGTCAGTGTGTATGTATCTCACTGAGAAAGGGAGACTGAGACACACCAGTCAGTGTGTATGTATCTGACTGAGCAATGGAGACTGAGAGACACCAGTCAGTGTGTATGTATCTCACTGAGAAAGGGAGACTGAGAGACACCAGTCAGTGTGTATGTATCTCACTGAGAAAGGGAGACTGAGAGACACCAGTCAGTGTGTATGTATCTGACTGAGAAAGGGAGACTGAGAGACACCAGTCAGTGTGTATGTATCTCACTGAGAAAGGGAGACTGAGAGACACCAGTCAGTGTGTATGTACCTCACTGAGAAAAGGAGACTGAGAGACACCAGTCAGTGTGTATGTATATCACTGAGAAAGGGAGACTGAGAGACACCAGTCAGTGTGTATGTATCTCACTGAGAAAGGGAGACTGAGAGACACCGGTCAGTGTGTATGTATCTGACTGAGAAAGGGAGACTGAGAGACACCGGTCAGTGTGTATGTATCTGACTGAGAAAGGGAGACTGAGAGACACCAGTCAGTGTGTATGTATCTCACTGAGAAAGGGAGACTGAGAGACACCAGTCAGTGTGTATGTATCTGACTGAGAAAGGGAGACTGAGAGACACCAGTCAGTGTGTATGTATCTCACTGAGAAAGGGAGACTGAGAGACACCAGTCAGTGTGTATGTATCTGACTGAGAAAGGGAGACTGAGAGACACCAGTCAGTGTGTATGTATCTCACTGAGAAAGGGAGACTGAGAGACACCAGTCAGTGTGTATGTATCTGACTGAGAAAGGGAGACTGAGAGACACCAGTCAGTGTGTATGTATATCACTGAGAAAGGGAGACTGAGAGACACCAGTCAGTGTGTATGTATCTCACTGAGAAAGGGAGACTGAGAGACACCAGTCAGTGTGTATGTATCTCACTGAGAAAGGGAGACTGAGAGACACCAGTCAGTGTGTATGTATCTCACTGAGAAAGGGAGACTGAGAGACACCAGTCAGTGTGTATGTATCTCACTGAGAAAAGGAGACTGAGAGACACCAGTCAGTGTGTATGTATCTGACTGAGAAAGGGAGACTGAGAGACACCAGTCAGTGTGTATGTATCTCACTGAGAAAGGGAGACTGAGAGACACCAGTCAGTGTGTATGTATCTCACTGAGAAAGGGAGACTGAGAGACACCAGTCAGTGTGTATGTATCTCACTGAGAAAAGGAGACTGAGAGACACCAGTCAGTGTGTATGTATCTGACTGAGAAAGGGAGACTGAGAGACACCAGTCAGTGTGTATGTATCTGACTGAGAAAGGGAGACTGAGAGACACCAGTCAGTGTGTATGTATCTGACTGAGAAAGGGAGACTGAGAGACACCAGTCAGTGTGTATGTATCTGACTGAGAAAGGGAGACTGAGAGACACCAGTCAGTGTGTATGTATCTCACTGAGAAAGGGAGACTGAGAGACACCAGTCAGTGTGTATGTACCTCACTGAGAAAAGGAGACTGAGAGACACCAGTCAGTGTGTATGTATATCACTGAGAAAGGGAGACTGAGAGACACCAGTCAGTGTGTATGTATCTCACTGAGAAAGGGAGACTGAGAGACACCGGTCAGTGTGTATGTATCTGACTGAGAAAGGGAGACTGAGAGACACCGGTCAGTGTGTATGTATCTGACTGAGAAAGGGAGACTGAGAGACACCAGTCAGTGTGTATGTATCTCACTGAGAAAGGGAGACTGAGAGACACCAGTCAGTGTGTATGTATCTGACTGAGAAAGGGAGACTGAGAGACACCAGTCAGTGTGTATGTATCTCACTGAGAAAGGGAGACTGAGAGACACCAGTCAGTGTGTATGTATCTGACTGAGAAAGGGAGACTGAGAGACACCAGTCAGTGTGTATGTATCTCACTGAGAAAGGGAGACTGAGAGACACCAGTCAGTGTGTATGTATCTGACTGAGAAAGGGAGACTGAGAGACACCAGTCAGTGTGTATGTATATCACTGAGAAAGGGAGACTGAGAGACACCAGTCAGTGTGTATGTATCTCACTGAGAAAGGGAGACTGAGAGACACCAGTCAGTGTGTATGTATCTCACTGAGAAAGGGAGACTGAGAGACACCAGTCAGTGTGTATGTATCTCACTGAGAAAGGGAGACTGAGAGACACCAGTCAGTGTGTATGTATCTCACTGAGAAAAGGAGACTGAGAGACACCAGTCAGTGTGTATGTATCTGACTGAGAAAGGGAGACTGAGAGACACCAGTCAGTGTGTATGTATCTCACTGAGAAAGGGAGACTGAGAGACACCAGTCAGTGTGTATGTATCTCACTGAGAAAGGGAGACTGAGAGACACCAGTCAGTGTGTATGTATCTCACTGAGAAAAGGAGACTGAGAGACACCAGTCAGTGTGTATGTATCTGACTGAGAAAGGGAGACTGAGAGACACCAGTCAGTGTGTATGTATCTGACTGAGAAAGGGAGACTGAGAGACACCAGTCAGTGTGTATGTATCTGACTGAGAAAGGGAGACTGAGAGACACCAGTCAGTGTGTATGTATCTGACTGAGAAAGGGAGACTGAGAGACACCAGTCAGTGTGTATGTACCTCACTGAGAAAGGGAGACTGAGAGACACCAGTCAGTGTGTATGTATCTGACTGAGAAAGGGAGACTGAGAGACACCAGTCAGTGTGTATGTATATCACTGAGAAAGGGAGACTGAGAGACACCAGTCAGTGTGTATGTATCTCACTGAGAAAGGGAGACTGAGAGACACCAGTCAGTGTGTATGTATCTCACTGAGAAAGGGAGACTGAGAGACACCAGTCAGTGTGTATGTATCTCACTGAGAAAGGGAGACTGAGAGACACCAGTCAGTGTGTATGTATCTGACTGAGAAAGGGAGACTGAGAGACACCAGTCAGTGTGTATGTATCTCACTGAGAAAGGGAGACTGAGAGACACCAGTCAGTGTGTATGTATCTCACTGAGAAAGGGAGACTGAGAGACACCAGTCAGTGTGTATGTATCTCACTGAGAAAGGGAGACTGAGAGACACCAGTCAGTGTGTATGTATCTCACTGAGAAAGGGAGACTGAGAGACACCAGTCAGTGTGTATGTTTCTCACTGAGAAAGGGAGACTGAGAGACACCAGTCAGTGTGTATGTATCTCACTGAGAAAGGGAGACTGAGAGACACCAGTCAGTGTGTATGTATCTCACTGAGAAAGGGAGACTGAGAGACACCAGTCAGTGTGTATGTATCTGACTGAGAAAGGGAGACTGAGAGACACCAGTCAGTGTGTATGTATCTGACTGAGAAAGGGAGACTGAGAGACACCAGTCAGTGTGTATGTATCTCACTGAGAAAGAGAGACTGAGAGACACCAGTCAGTGTGTATGTATATCACTGAGAAAGGGAGACTGAGAGACACCAGTCAGTGTGTATGTATCTCACTGAGAAAGGGAGACTGAGAGACACCAGTCAGTGTGTATGTATCTCACTGAGAAAGGGAGACTGAGAGACACCAGTCAGTGTGTATGTATATCACTGCAAAAGGGAGACTGAGAGACACCAGTCAGTGTGTATGTATCTCACTGAGAAAGGGAGACTGAGAGACACCAGTCAGTGTGTATGTATCTCACTGAGAAAGGGAGACTGAGAGACACCAGTCAGTGTGTATGTATCTCACTGCGAAAGGGAGACTGAGAGACACCAGTCAGTGTGTATGTATCTCACTGAGAAAGGGAGACTGAGAGACACCAGTCAGTGTGTATGTATCTCACTGAGAAAAGGAGACTGAGAGACACCAGTCAGTGTGTATGTATCTCACTGAGAAAAGGAGACTGAGAGACACCAGTCAGTGTGTATGTATCTGACTGAGAAAGGGAGACTGAGAGACACCAGTCAGTGTGTATGTATCTGACTGAGAAAGGGAGACTGAGAGACACCAGTCAGTGTGTATGTATCTCACTGAGAAAGGGAGACTGAGAGACACCAGTCAGTGTGTATGTATCTCACGGAGAAAGGGAGACTGAGAGACACCAGTCAGTCTGTATGTACCTCACTGAGAAAAGGAGACTGAGAGACACCAGTCAGTGTGTATGTATCTGACTGAGAAAGGGAGACTGAGAGACACCAGTCAGTGTGTATGTATCTCACTGAGAAAGGGAGACTGAGACACACCAGTCAGTGTGTATGTATCTGACTGAGCAATGGAGACTGAGAGACACCAGTCAGTGTGTATGTATCTCACTGAGAAAGGGAGACTGAGAGACACCAGTCAGTGTGTATGTATCTCACTGAGAAAGGGAGACTGAGAGACACCAGTCAGTGTGTATGTATCTGACTGAGAAAGGGAGACTGAGAGACACCAGTCAGTGTGTATGTATCTCACTGAGAAAGGGAGACTGAGAGACACCAGTCAGTGTGTATGTACCTCACTGAGAAAAGGAGACTGAGAGACACCAGTCAGTGTGTATGTATATCACTGAGAAAGGGAGACTGAGAGACACCAGTCAGTGTGTATGTATCTCACTGAGAAAGGGAGACTGAGAGACACCGGTCAGTGTGTATGTATCTGACTGAGAAAGGGAGACTGAGAGACACCGGTCAGTGTGTATGTATCTGACTGAGAAAGGGAGACTGAGAGACACCAGTCAGTGTGTATGTATCTCACTGAGAAAGGGAGACTGAGAGACACCAGTCAGTGTGTATGTATCTGACTGAGAAAGGGAGACTGAGAGACACCAGTCAGTGTGTATGTATCTCACTGAGAAAGGGAGACTGAGAGACACCAGTCAGTGTGTATGTATCTGACTGAGAAAGGGAGACTGAGAGACACCAGTCAGTGTGTATGTATCTCACTGAGAAAGGGAGACTGAGAGACACCAGTCAGTGTGTATGTATCTGACTGAGAAAGGGAGACTGAGAGACACCAGTCAGTGTGTATGTATATCACTGAGAAAGGGAGACTGAGAGACACCAGTCAGTGTGTATGTATCTCACTGAGAAAGGGAGACTGAGAGACACCAGTCAGTGTGTATGTATCTCACTGAGAAAGGGAGACTGAGAGACACCAGTCAGTGTGTATGTATCTCACTGAGAAAGGGAGACTGAGAGACACCAGTCAGTGTGTATGTATCTCACTGAGAAAAGGAGACTGAGAGACACCAGTCAGTGTGTATGTATCTGACTGAGAAAGGGAGACTGAGAGACACCAGTCAGTGTGTATGTATCTCACTGAGAAAGGGAGACTGAGAGACACCAGTCAGTGTGTATGTATCTCACTGAGAAAGGGAGACTGAGAGACACCAGTCAGTGTGTATGTATCTCACTGAGAAAAGGAGACTGAGAGACACCAGTCAGTGTGTATGTATCTGACTGAGAAAGGGAGACTGAGAGACACCAGTCAGTGTGTATGTATCTGACTGAGAAAGGGAGACTGAGAGACACCAGTCAGTGTGTATGTATCTGACTGAGAAAGGGAGACTGAGAGACACCAGTCAGTGTGTATGTATCTGACTGAGAAAGGGAGACTGAGAGACACCAGTCAGTGTGTATGTATCTCACTGAGAAAGGGAGACTGAGAGACACCAGTCAGTGTGTATGTACCTCACTGAGAAAAGGAGACTGAGAGACACCAGTCAGTGTGTATGTATATCACTGAGAAAGGGAGACTGAGAGACACCAGTCAGTGTGTATGTATCTCACTGAGAAAGGGAGACTGAGAGACACCGGTCAGTGTGTATGTATCTGACTGAGAAAGGGAGACTGAGAGACACCGGTCAGTGTGTATGTATCTGACTGAGAAAGGGAGACTGAGAGACACCAGTCAGTGTGTATGTATCTCACTGAGAAAGGGAGACTGAGAGACACCAGTCAGTGTGTATGTATCTGACTGAGAAAGGGAGACTGAGAGACACCAGTCAGTGTGTATGTATCTCACTGAGAAAGGGAGACTGAGAGACACCAGTCAGTGTGTATGTATCTGACTGAGAAAGGGAGACTGAGAGACACCAGTCAGTGTGTATGTATCTCACTGAGAAAGGGAGACTGAGAGACACCAGTCAGTGTGTATGTATCTGACTGAGAAAGGGAGACTGAGAGACACCAGTCAGTGTGTATGTATATCACTGAGAAAGGGAGACTGAGAGACACCAGTCAGTGTGTATGTATCTCACTGAGAAAGGGAGACTGAGAGACACCAGTCAGTGTGTATGTATCTCACTGAGAAAGGGAGACTGAGAGACACCAGTCAGTGTGTATGTATCTCACTGAGAAAGGGAGACTGAGAGACACCAGTCAGTGTGTATGTATCTCACTGAGAAAAGGAGACTGAGAGACACCAGTCAGTGTGTATGTATCTGACTGAGAAAGGGAGACTGAGAGACACCAGTCAGTGTGTATGTATCTCACTGAGAAAGGGAGACTGAGAGACACCAGTCAGTGTGTATGTATCTCACTGAGAAAGGGAGACTGAGAGACACCAGTCAGTGTGTATGTATCTCACTGAGAAAAGGAGACTGAGAGACACCAGTCAGTGTGTATGTATCTGACTGAGAAAGGGAGACTGAGAGACACCAGTCAGTGTGTATGTATCTGACTGAGAAAGGGAGACTGAGAGACACCAGTCAGTGTGTATGTATCTGACTGAGAAAGGGAGACTGAGAGACACCAGTCAGTGTGTATGTATCTGACTGAGAAAGGGAGACTGAGAGACACCAGTCAGTGTGTATGTACCTCACTGAGAAAGGGAGACTGAGAGACACCAGTCAGTGTGTATGTATCTGACTGAGAAAGGGAGACTGAGAGACACCAGTCAGTGTGTATGTATATCACTGAGAAAGGGAGACTGAGAGACACCAGTCAGTGTGTATGTATCTCACTGAGAAAGGGAGACTGAGAGACACCAGTCAGTGTGTATGTATCTCACTGAGAAAGGGAGACTGAGAGACACCAGTCAGTGTGTATGTATCTCACTGAGAAAGGGAGACTGAGAGACACCAGTCAGTGTGTATGTATCTGACTGAGAAAGGGAGACTGAGAGACACCAGTCAGTGTGTATGTATCTGACTGAGAAAGGGAGACTGAGAGACACCAGTCAGTGTGTATGTATCTGACTGAGAAAGGGAGACTGAGAGACACCAGTCAGTGTGTATGTATCTCACTGAGAAACGGAGACTGAGAGACACCAGTCAGTGTGTATGTATCTCACTGAGAAAGGGAGACTGAGAGACACCCGTCAGTGTGTATGTATCCGACTGAGAAAGGGAGACTGAGAGACACCAGTCAGTGTGTATGTATCTCACTGAGAAAGGGAGACTGAGAGACACCAGTCAGTGTGTATGTATCTCACTGAGAAAGGAGACTGAGAGACACCAGTCAGTGTGTATGTATCTCACTGAGAAAGGGAGACTGAGAGACACCAGTCAGTGTGTATGTATCTCACTGAGAAAGGGAGACTGAGAGACACCAGTCAGTGTGAATGTATCTGACTGAGAAAGGGAGACTGAGAGACACCAGTCAGTGTGTATGTATCTCACTGAGAAAGGGAGACTAAGAGACACCAGTCAGTGTGTATGTATCAGACTGAGAAAGGGAGACTGAGAGACACCAGTCAGTGTGTATGTATCTGACTGAGAAAGGGAGACTGAGAGACACCAGTCAGTGTGTATGTATCTCACTGAGAAAGGGAGACTGAGAGACACTAGTCAGTGTGTATGTATCTCACTGAGAAACGGAGACTGAGAGACACCAGTCAGTGTGTATGTATCTCACTGAGAAAGGGAGACTGAGAGACACCAGTCAGTGTGTATGTATCTCACTGAGAAAGGGAGACTGAGAGACACCAGTCAGTGTGTATGTATCTCACTGAGAAAGGGAGACTGAGAGACACCAGTCAGTGTGTATGTATCTCACTGAGAAAGGGAGACTGAGAGACACCAGTCAGTGTGTATGTATCTCACTGAGAAAGGGAGACTGAGAGACACCAGTCAGTGTGTATGTATCTCACTGAGAAAGGGAGACTGAGAGACACCAGTCAGTGTGTATGTATCTCACTGAGAAAGGGAGACTGAGAGACTCCAGTCAGTGTGTATGTATCTCACTGAGAAAGGGAGACTGTTTGTCTGTCTGCCTCTTTCTGTGTATCCTATTGATCGAATGTTCGTTTTCTCATTCTGCCATTGCTTTCCCTCTCTGTCCCTCTGTATGTTTTCTCCTCGATACTGGCCCTCTGCTCACTAACTCATTTCTCAGTCCCTCAGGTTTTAAGGAGCTGCACAGAATTCATTGAGGAACACGGAATTGTGGACGGGATCTATCGACTGTCTGGGGTATCTTCAAACATCCAGAAGCTTAGGTGAGACCTTTCATTAAATAGCCTCTGTCTCTTTTCACCTCTCTCCATGTCTCTCCTTCGGTCTCTCTTTCTGTCTCTCTTTCTCTCCTTCAGGCACTCTCTGTCTCTCTGTCCCTGTCTCCCTCTCCCTCTGTCCCTTTCTCAGTCTCAATCTGTCTCTCTGTCTCTATTTTTCTGTCCCTCTCTCTTCATTCATCTATCTCTATCTCCCCTTGTCTCTCTGTCTCTGTCCCTCTTTCCCCCTCTCACTGTCTCACCTTTCTGTCTCCCAGTCAATCTTACTTTTTCTGCTGTCTCTGTCTCTCTCTTCATTTCTGTTTCTCTGTTAATCTCTCCCTCGCTCCATCTCTCTCTCTTACCCTTTCTCTCACACTCTCTCTCTCTCTCTCTCTCTCTCACGACCTTTCTCTCATTCAGTCTCTCCCCCTCTCTCGACCTCTTCCGGCCCTCTTTCCGTCTCTTGCTGTGGGCAGTGGATGTTGTCTACATGGATTTCAGTGAGGCCTTTGACAAGGTCCCTCATGGCAGACTGGTACAGAAGGTAAAGCCGCACGGGATCAGAGGTGAGCTGGCAGGATGGATACAGAATTGGCTTGGTCATAGAAGACAGAGGGTAGCAGTGGAAGGGTGCTTTTCTGAATGGAGAGCTGTGACTAGTGGAGTTCCGCAGGGATCAGTGCTGGGACCTTTGCTGTTTGTAGTATACATAAATGATTGGGAGGAAAATGTAACTGGGCTCATTAGTAACTTTGCAAACAACACTTCGGTTGGAGGAGTTGCAGATAGTGAAGAGGATTGTCAAAGGATACAACGGGATATAGATCGGTTGGAGACTTGGGCGGAGAAATGGCAGATGGTGTTTAATCCGGACAAATGCGAGGTAATGCATTTTGGAAGGTCTAATACAGGCAGGAATTATACAGTAAATGGCAGAACCCTTAAGTGCATCGACGGGCAGAGGGATCTGGGTGTACAGGTCCACAGGTCACTGAAAGTGGCAGCGCAGGTGGATAAGATAGTCAGGAAGGCATATGGCATGCTTGTCTTCATTGGCAGGGGTATTGAGTATAAAAGCTGGGAAGTCATGCTGCAGCTGTACAGAACCTTGGTTAGGCCACACTTGGAATATTGCGTGCAATTCTGGTCGCCACATTACCAGAAGGATATGGAGGCGTTGGAGAGGGTGCAGAGGAGGTTTACCAGGATGCTGCCTGGTCTGGAGGTTATTAGCTATGAGGAGAGGTTGGAGAAACTCGGATTGTTCTCACTAGAGGGACGGAGATTGAGGGGCGACTTGATAGAAGTTTACAAAATGATGAGTGGCATGGACAGAGTAGATAGTCAGAAGCTTTTTCCCAGGGTGGGAGAGTCAATTACTAGGGGACATAGATTTAAGGTGAGAGGAGAAAACTATAGAGGAGATGTGCGGGGTAAGTTTTTTACGCACAGAGTAGTGAGTGTCTGGAATTTGCTGCCAGAGGAGGTGGTGGAAGCAGGAATGATAGTGATGTTTAAGAGACAGCTTGACAAATACATGAATAGGATGGGAATAGAGGGATACGGACCCCGGAAGCGCAAAATGTTTTAGGTGACGGGCAATATGATGGGCGCAGGCTTGGAGGGCCGAAGGGCCTGTTCCTGTGCTGTACTTTACTCTGTTTTCCTCTCTGCCCCTCGACCTGTAACCTCTCTCTTCTCTCTCTCTCTCAGTTCCACCCTCACTCGCTCTGCCCCTGCAGCTTTCCCTCTGGTCTGGCTCTCTGTTGCTCTAAAGCTCTCTGGATGTTATTCACATCATTCAATATCTCTCCATTGTCCCACAGACAGGAATTTGACAGTGAAAAGACAGCTGATCTCTCCAAGGATGTGTACTTACAGGACATTCACTGTGTCAGCTCGCTCTGTAAAGCGTACTTCCGTGAATTACCCAACCCGTTGCTCATGTACCAGCTCTACGATAAATTCGCAGTGAGTTCATGTGACACTTTCTAGCGGGGGTTAGATACAGAGTAAATCTCCCTCTACACTGTCCCCATCAAACACTCCCAGGACAGGTACAGCACGGGGTTAGATACAGAGTAAATCTCCCTCTACACTGTCCCCATCAAACACACCCAGGACAGGTACAGCACGGGGTTAGATACAGAGTAAATCTCCCTCTACACTGTCCCCATCAAACACTCCCAGGACAGGTACAGCACGGGGTTAGATACAGAGTAAATCTCTCTCTACACCGTCCCCATCAAACACTCCCAGGACAGGTACAGCACGGGGTTAGATACAGAGTAAATCTCCCTCTACACTGTCCCCATCAAACACACCCAGGACAGGTACAGCACGGGGTTAGATACAGAGTAAATCTCTCTCTACACTGTCCCCATCAAACACTCCCAGGACAGGTACAGCACGGGGTTAGATACAGAGTAAATCTCTCTCTACACTGTCCCCATCAAACACTCCCAGGACAGGTACAACACGGGGTTAGATACAGAGTAAATCTCCCTCTACACTGTCCCCATCAAACACTCCCAGGACAGGTACAGCACGGGGTTAGATACAGAGTAAATCTCTCTCTACACTGTCCCCATCAAACACTCCCAGGACAGTTACAGCACGGGGTTAGATACAGAGTAAATCTCCCTCTCAAATGTCCCCATCAAACACTCCCAGGACAGGTACAGCACGGGGTTAGATACAGAGTAAATCTCCCTCTACACTGTCCCCATCAAACACTCCCAGGACAGGTACAGCACGGGGTTAGATACAGAGTAAATCTCCCTCTACACTGTCCCCATCAAACACTCCCAGGACAGGTACAGCACGGGGTTAGATACAGAGTAAATCTCTCTCTACACTGTCCCCATCAAATATTCCCAGGACAGGTACAGCACGGGGTTAGATACAGAGTAAATCTCCCTCTACACTGCCCCATCAAACACTCCCAGGACAGGTACAGCACGGGGTTAGATACAGAGTAAATCTCCCTCTACACTGTCCCGATCAAACACTCCCAGGACAGGTACAGCACGGGGTTAGATACAGAGTAAAGCTCTCTCTACACTGTCCCCATCAAATAATCCCAGGAAAGGTACAGCACAGGGTTAGATACAGAGTAAATCTCCCTCTACACTGTCCCCATCAAACACTCCCAGGACAGGTACAGCACGGGGTTAGATACAGAGTAAATCTCCCTCTACAGTGTCCCCATCAAACACTCCCAGGACAGGTACAGCACAGGGTTAGATACAGAGTAAATCTCCCTCTACACTGTCCCCATCAAACACTCCCAGGACAGGTACAGCATGGGGTTAGATACAGAGTAAATCTCCCTCTACACTGTCCCCATCAAACACTCCCAGGACAGGTACAGCACGGGGTTAGATACAGAGTAAATCTCCCTCTACACTGTCCCCATCAAACACTCCCAGGACAGGTACAGCACAGGGTTAGATACAGAGTAAATCTCCCTATACACTGTCCCCATCAAACACTCCCAGGACAGGTACAGCACGGGGTTAGATACAGAGTTAATCTCCCTCTACACTGTCCCCATCAAACACTCCCAGGACAGGTACAGCACGGGGTTAGCTACAGAGTAAATCTCCCTCTACACTGTCCCCATCAAACACTCCCAGGACAGGTACAGCACGGGGTTAGATACAGAGTAAATCTCCCTCTACACTGACCCATCAAACACTCCCAGGACAGGTACAGCACGGGGTTAGATACAGAGTAAAGCTCCCTCTACACTGTCCACATCAAACATTCCCAGGACAGGTACAGCACGGGGTTAGATACAGAGTAAATCTCCCTCTACACTTTCCCCATCAAACACTCCAAGGACAGGTACAGCACGGGGTTAGATACAGAGGAAATCTCCCTCTACACTGTCCCCATCAAACACTCCCAGGACAGGTACAGCACGGGGTTAGATACAGAGTAAATCTCCCTCTACACTGTCCCCATCAAACACTCCCAGGACAGGTACAGCACGGGGTTAGATACAGAGTAAATCTCCCTCTACACTGCTGTCGTTGTTGTCCGAGTGTTTCTCTCTGTTCTAATTCTTCTTCACCCTTCATACTTTCTGAACGTAAGGACGCGGTGAACACACAGCTAGAGGAGGACAGGTTACTGAAGATTCGGAGCGTCTTGCAAGATCTACCGATCGGTCATTACAGGTACGCTGTTTGATGAATTTCCTTGAGGCTGGGAGGGATCTTCCACGTCCTGTTTGATTGGTCTGCTTTTGGCATCTCTCATCTGCCTATGAGGCCCCGCCCTTGCGGCCCTGCTCCCCCATTGGCTGACCCCTTTCCGGGCTGGTCCTCCGATTGGCCCATGGCCAACCTCCTTCCCATTGCGACCAATTGAACTGGGCGATCGTCCTTTGCGTGACGATATTGACATTGTCCTGACATCCCGGCGTTCTCCGCAGATCGCTGAACGCTTTTGGAAATTTAGGCACAGAGTGACCGAATGGTTGCCGTGCATCCGCAAGCCACTCAGCCCATCGTGCCTGCACCGGCTCTCCGAATGATCAGTTCACTCAGTGTCACTCTTACACCCCCCACCCCCCCCCAACCTAACTCTGCTCGCTCTCCCTTCTCCGATAACAGTCTCATTCCCTGCTGAACCTCGATGGAACCTGCCTCCACCACACTCTCGGGCAGCGCATTCCAGACCCAAACCACTCACCGCCTGAAAGAGTTTTTCCTCATATCACCATTGCTTCTTTCACCGATCACCTTAAATCTGTGTCCCTCTCACTCCCGATCCTTCCACCAAGGGGAACGGTTTCTCCCTCTGGACTCTGTCCAGACCCCTCACGATTTTGAATACCTCTGTCAGATCTCCTCTCGGCCTCCTCTTCTCCATGGAGAACATTCCCAGCGTCTCCGATCAATCTACGCCACTTGAGGTTCCTCATCCCTGGAACCATCCTCGTGAATCTTTTCTGCACTCTCTCTAACCCCTCCGCACCCTCCCTAAAGTGCGGAGCCCAGAACTGGACACAAAACTCCGGCTGAGGCTGAATGAGTGCTTTATACAAGGTCAGCATGACCTCCTTGCTCTTGTACTGTGTGTCCCCTATTAATAAACCCCAGGATACTGCGTGCCTTATTAACTGCGCTCTCCAGCTGACCTGCCACTGTCAATGACTTCTGCACGTATACACCCAGGTCCCTCTGCTCCTGCTCCCCCTTTATATTGTCTCTCCATGTTCCTACCTCCCAAAGTGAATCGCTTCACATTTCTCCGCATTGAACTTCATCTGCCACATGTTCGCCCGTTCCCCCTCCAACTTGTCTGCGTCCTTTTGAAGTTCCTCATGATCTTCATCGTTCACAGTGCTACCAAGTTTGTTTTGACCTGATCTGTTGTAACATAATAAAGCTTGAAGGGTTCTCACGCAGAACAATCTCCCACAAACAGCAGTCTGCTGAAGGACATCTGCTCTGTTCATCTTCACAATTTCAATGAAGGGATAAATATTGACCCCACCTCACAATGTCGATGAAGGGTTAAATATTGACCCCAGCTCACAATGTTGATAAAGGGTTAAATATTGACCCCAGCTCACAATGTTGATAAAGGGTTAAATATTGACCCCACCTCACAATGTTGATAAAGGGTTAAATATTGACCCCAGCTCACAATGTGGATGAAGGGTTAAATATTGACCCCAGCTCACAATGTTGATAAAGGGTTAAATATTAACCTGCAGCTCACAATTTTGATAAAGGGTTAAATATTGACCCCAGCTCACAATGTCGATAAAGGGTTAAATATTTACCCCAGCTCACAATGTTGATAAAGGGTTAAATATTGACCTCAGCTCACAATGTTGATAAAGGGTTAAATATTGACCCCAGCTCACAATGTTGATAAAGGGTTAAATATTGACCCCACCTCACAATGTTGATAAAGGGTTAAATATTGACCCCAACTCACAATGTTGATAAAGGGTTAAATATTGACCCCAGCTCACAATGTCGATAAAGGGTTAAATATTGAACCAGCTCACAATGTGGATAAAGGGTTAAATATTGACCCCAGCTCACAATGTGGATAAAGGGTTAAATATTGACCCCAGCTCACAATGTGG
The DNA here is from genome assembly GCA_026770705.1 of Isurus oxyrinchus. NCBI lineage: Eukaryota > Metazoa > Chordata > Chondrichthyes > Lamniformes > Lamnidae > Isurus > Isurus oxyrinchus. Next base: position 1,210 of record JANJGN010000885.1, on the reverse strand, counting down.
ATAAAGGGTTAAATATTGACCCCAGCTCACAATGTCGATAAAGGGTTAAATATTGACCCCAGCTCACAATGTTGATAAAGGGTTAAATATTGACCCCAGCTCACAATGTCGATCTCCGCTGCTCTCCAATGGCAGAGCTGGGCCTGTATTGTGCACCCGATGGGCAGATCAGGTATCACCTAGCATGGAATAGAGCATCCATGACAGTGCAGCACTCCCTCAGTACTGACCCTCCGACACTGCAGCACTCCCTCAGTACTGACCCTCCGACAGTGCAGCACTCCCTCAGTACTGACCCTCCGACAGTGCGGCACTCCCTCAGTACTGACCCTCCGACAGTGCGGCACTCCCTCAGTACTGACCCTCCGACAGTGCGGCACTCCCTCAGTACTGACCCTCCGACAGTGCGGCACTCCCTCAGTACTGACCCTCCGACAGTGCGGCACTCCCTCAGTACTGACCCTCCGACAGTGCGGCGCTCCCTCAGTACTGACCCTCTGACAGTGCGGCGCTCCCTCAGTACTGACCCTCCGACAGTGCAGCACTCCCTCAGTACTGACCCTCCGACAGTGCGGCACTCCCTCAGTACTGACCCTCCGACAGTGCGGCACTCCCTCAGTACTGACCCTCTGACAGTGCGGCACTCCCTCAGTACTGACCCTCCGACAGTGCGGCACTCCCTCAGTATTGACCCTCCGACAGTGCAGCACTCCCTCAGTACTGACCCTCCGACAGTGCGGCACACCCTCAGTACTGACCCTCTGACAGTGCAGCACTCCCTCAGTACTGACCCTCCGACAGTGCAGCACTCCCTCAGTACTGACCCTCCAACAGTGCGGCACTCCCTCAGTACTGACCCTCTGACAGTGCGGCGCTCCCTCAGTACTGACCCTCCGACAGTGCAGCACTCCCTCAGTACTGACCCTCCGACAGTGCGGCACTCCCTCAGTACTGACCCTCTGACAGTGCGGCACTCCCTCAGTACTGACCCTCCGACAGTGCGGCACTCCCTCAGTATTGACCCTCCGACAGTGCAGCACTCCCTCAGTACTGACCCTCCGACAGTGCGGCACACCCTCAGTACTGACCCTCTGACAGTGCAGCACTCCCTCAGTACTGACCCTCCGACAGTGCAGCACTCCCTCAGTACTGACCCTCCAACAGTGCGGCACTCCCTCAGTACTGACCCTCTGACAGTGCGGCACTCCCT